>VDFB02270651.1:715289280-715550892 GCA_007258455.2 Sequoia sempervirens
AAACAAAAGGAAAATGATAATTAAATAAAAGATTTTAGGATATCTTTATTTAATTAAGAAGAAATGTGATGAGGTAATTAAATAACACAAATTATTTAAGTTGTGTATTTAATTTATGATAGAAATATAAAAGAAGTGATAATAATAAGAATTAAATAAAACAAAGTTTTTAATTTTGTTTATTTAATTAAGAGAGAAATAATATGATGAAATAGAAGAATTAATAATGAACTTAATATAAATAAATATTTCTATTTATTTATTAAGTAGATGAATTTAAGATTAATTAATCAAATAAGTCGTATTTAATTAATTAGATTCTCCATACCATTTTTAAGTGTCTACATTTTGCCCCTCTTTGAAGTGATGTGTTTATGCATTGCTTCAAAGAATAATTTTTCCTCAGCTGCCAGCATTGACAAAAAGTTTAAAATATGCCCCAGACTTGCCCCATAAAATGTATTTTGAAATGATAATGATAAATGCCCTAATGGGAGATAAATTGATGAATTTTGGATTTGATGATTGATTATGATGATGATTTGATGATAGAGAAACGATTTATCTCCCGATAAAGAAATATTGATTCCTCCAGTTAATTATGATGATGATTGATGATCACATCAGTTGATTGATTGATGATGTTGATGATTGACCTCATGATAGGTGAGGATCAATGATAGATTGATGATTGATTAACCTCATGATAGGAGAGGTTCAATGATTGATTGATTGAATGATTAACCTCATGATAGGCAAAGTTGAATGATAGATTGATGATCACAATATTTGATCAAAGCTGATTAGATTTGATTGATTGATAGACTTATTGATTAATGTTGATTGATTTGATAAGATTGTTGATTTGTGATTTGACTTCACTGAGTGATTGATATGCCTCAATATAAGATCAATTAATGTACTAGGACTTGATGATGCAAAATGATGAATAGAATAGGGGATGGGATGAGGAAGAGATAATGAAAGGAGAAGATGAAAAGTAAGTAAGCACAAATGGATTCAAGGATAAATGTGATGTTGCCCCGATCAAGTTGCAAGCCAAGATTGATTGATGATGATGATAAGAGTGTTGTTGATGAGGGAAGGATACATCCTGAAACAACACAAAATGATAGGGAAGGATACATCCCGATGATGATGATGATGATGATGATGATGATGAGTGGATAAAGGCTTGTAACAAGGTTGAGAACAAAACCAAGGATGTGATTAAATGATTTGTGCTAGAATTAATAGATTAAGATTGGATGGAATTTGAGATGAATGAAATGAAATAAAATGATTCAGAAAGAGATGATATCCTAAGAAATATTGAAGAGATGGTGATATGATGTAGAGAGGGAATACATGTAGCTTTTGAGATTGAAATTTGGTAGCTTTTGAAACAATCTACATATGCAAGACTAATATGGATGCAATCTATTTTATCATGCAAATCTATTTTACCATGCAAATCTAAGTGTCATTTCAATAATATTTTGATTTTGCTTTGTATCATCACTGAGCCTTTTTAAAATGTTGAAAGCGAATACAAGCATCAATGATATGAGATAGACCAATGATGACCTGAGTACTTCTTTCATGATTTTTGATATTGCAAGTGAACACAAGCATTCAAGGTATAATTAAACCGAGATGAATTGAGCATTTCTTGCGTAAACAGACAAGAATTAATCATTTTCTTAAGTGAATCAGATTGTCATCCATGATACTTGGTAGAGCACTTCCCGTGACAATTCACAAAATAATAATGACTAACTCACAAACAGTAAACAAAGAAAAGGTATCATCCTCCTTCCTTGCTTCTCTAGTTCAATACATCATCGAGTAGCTCCAAAGAAATGATAAGCAAATGATAAAAAAAAAAAAAAGCACAACAATTCAAATTCTACTTAATGTATTTTCAAATCATTATTCAGATTAGATCATCGATGTTGAAATGTGTGTTGATGTTTGCATGATATTCCCAGATGCTTGACCAAATGATGTAACCTAATGACCTATCCTAGGGGTCTCGGGGATTGATCAAAGATTAGTCTTGCCTATGTTATATATGCAGAGACCACGTAGTTTGACTGACACAGACTCCATATTCTGACTGATGTAGACTCTATTTTTGTGTTTTCGATTTTATGAATGTTTTTGCATGGATTTTCTGATTTTCTGATGTGTTTGGATTTTGATTTTCTGATGTTTTTGGATTTGATTTTTTGTTGTTTTTGGATTTTGATTTTCTGATGTTTTTGGATTTTGATTTTCTGATGTTTTTGGATTTTTTCAAGTATCGTCACTTGATGTTGTCATGTTTGATTGCCTTTCCATTTAAGCTGAAAGTCCATCGTACCAAATAACACTAGGATGTTGCCCCCAAGCCAAGGTAAAACATGATATCCTTGCTATGACATGGATAGTGATAATGATTATCTCAAATGATAGATGGAAATGATATGAAAGGAAACAATCGTAACAAAACTATACCTAATAGATAGAAGAGCTTGGTGAAAATCATAAGTAGCGCCTGTTTGCCAGGTTTTCATCACTTGTTTTTATTGTGTCCTCTTTCTTTTTCTTTGTATTTTTACTTTTATTGTATTTTTCTGTCATCATGACGCCTGTTTGCCAGGTTTTTATCAAGAAAACTTTATTGATCGTGCACTAGGTATCTTCAAGTGTAGAATCACCTGAGATGAATTTTGTTCATGGATTCCTCCAACATACCTCCTTCTAGTGTAGACAGCCGGTATGCTCCTGATCCATAGACTGATGTGATGACATAAGGCCCTATCCAGTTAGGTTCAAATTTTCCCTTCTTTTCTCTATCTGCTTGATTTCTAGGGTTTTCCTGTAGGACAAAGTCTCCAATCTGGAAGACTCTAGGCTTAACCCTATGATTATAGTTCTTGGACATTCTTTGTTGATAGGTTGTCAAATGATTGACAGCTTTTTGTTGACATTCATCAAGTAGCTCTAATTCTTGAAGTCTAGAGATCCTATAATCTTCATCTGAAATGAGTCCCTTTAGTGAAACTTGAAGGGATGGAATTTCTACCTCGATGGGTAATATTGCTTCTGATCCATAAACAAGAGCATATGGCGTAGCTCCTGTTGGTGTTCTGATGCTAGTCCTGTAAGCCCAAAGAGCAGGATTAAGATGACCGTGCCAATCATGTCCTACCTCATTTACAGTCTTCTTGAGAATCTTTAGTATTGTTTTGTTTGAAGCTTCTGCCTGTCCATTACCTTGAGGGTAATAAGGGGTTGAAAAGCGATGTTGGATGTGGAACTTTTCACACAACTCTTGGACATCTTGGTTCTTGAAAGGCCTGCCATTATCTGTGATGATTGACTAAGGTATCCCATATCTACAAATGAGATAATTAAGTATGAAAGATGATATTTGCTTCCCAGTGATTGTGGTTAAGGGAACTGCCTCCACCCATTTTGTAAAATATTATGTTGCGGTGATATTAAACTTGTGTCCATTAGATGAAGATGGGTTAATTTTCCCTACCAAGTCCAATCCCCACTGACAAAAAGGCCATGTAGTTGTGAATGGATGGAGCTATTGTGCCGGTGCATGAATAAGATTGCCATGAATCTGACACTTTTGACATCTCTTGACAAACTTATAAGATTCTTGCTCCATGTGTGGCCTTAATACCCCAAATGAAGGGGTTTCTTGGCTAAAGATAATCCACTTGAATGTGTACCACAAATTCCTTCATGGACCTCATGTAAAGCAGAAGTGGATTCGTTATGTTCTAAATAATACAAAAGAGTACCATCTAGGCCTCGACGGTAAAGGGTATCATCAATAATGGTATGATTGGCGGATTGACGTATGAAGTTGCACTTTTGGTTGCGAGAAAGATTTGGTGGTAAGATATTATCTTTTAGATAAGTATAAACATCTCCATAAATGGAAGATTGGATACTATCCAAAAGGCTTATGGTTTGGGATTTGGGATTTGTGTATGCAGGATTTGACACTTGTTCCACAATAAATCGATAACGATCTTGCATTTCAGGCATTTGTAGAAGAGATGCTATTGTGGCCATGGCATCTGCTGATTTATTCTCCAATCTTGGTATCTACTCAAATTTGATATCTATGAAGTATTTCCTTAGATCATCTACCAGTCTCTTGTATAAAATCAGTGTGTCATCCTGAGTTTGGTAATCATTGTTGACTTGATAGATGATCAACTGAGAGTCTCCATATACCTGTAGTTCTGTGATTTTCCAGTCAATAGCCACTCTAATTCCAAGAATTAAAGCTTCATATTTTGCAACATTGTTAGTGTAATGGAAGGTAAGCCTGTAATATCATGGAATTGTGTGCCCAAGAGGTGTGACAAATAAAATTCCTGCCCCTGATCCATGTTGTGTGTAGGATCCATCAAAGTAGAGTTGCCATGGTTGTGTTGTAACGTTGAGGATATCTGCATCAGGAAATTCCATGGTCATAGGATGACAGTCTAACAATGGAGCTTCTACTAATTGGTCGGCGAGGACTTGTCCTTTGATAGCTCATCTTTCAACATATTGAATGTCAAACTCACTGAGGAGCATGACCCACTTTGCCAACCTTCCTGTTAAAGCTACTTTGCTTAGTAAATACTTGAGGGGATCAATTTTTGCAACGAGCTTGACAGTGTGAGTGAGCATATAGTGTCACAATTTTTGTGTTGCAAATTCTATTGCTAAGCATGATTTTTCAATGAAGGTGTAGTTTACTTCATGTTCATTGAGTGTCCTGCTGATATAGTATATTGCATGTTCCTTCCCTTCTCTATCCTCTTGTGCCAACAAGGCTCCTAAAGAGATATTTGTTGTTGCAATATATAGCAACAATGGCTTGTCTTCATTGGGTGGCACCAAGATTGGTGGTGTCATTAAATAATGCTTGATTTGATTGAAAGTACTCTCACACTGTTCATCCCATTTAAAAAACACATTTTTATGCAAAAGATGGTTGAATGGATGACACCGATCTGCTAGTTGAGAGATGAATCTTCTGATGGACTGTAGTCGACCTTGTAGAGATCTTAATGTACTAATGTTCTTAGGAGGTGGCATTTCCACAATGGCTTTAACTTTTGTTGGATCTACTTCAATTCCTTTTGTAGAAACTATGTATCCAAGTAGTTTTGTTGATGTTACTCCAAAGGCACATTTCTTAGGATTTAATCTGACTTTAAATTTCTCCAACCTGTCAAATATTTTGGCCAGTATCTCTAGATGTCCTTCCCTAGTGTGAGACTTGGCTAAGATATCATCCACATAGTCCTCCATGAAGGTGTGCATCATGTCATGGAAGATTGTTGTCATAGCTCATTGGTAAGTAGCTCCTACATTCTTTAACCCAAAAGGCATGACGTTCCAGCAAAAGGTGCCCCATGGACATGTGAATGTTGTCTTTTCTTGGTCTTCAGGAGCTATTTTGATTTGATTGTATCTTGTAAATCCATCCATAATTGATAGCATTTGATGGCCAGCTATTAAATCTACAATCATGTCTATGTTTGCCAAAGGAAAATCATCCTTTGGACATGCTTTATTAAATCCCGAGAAATGTTTATATTCTAATGGTGTGATCTAGTTTTGAAACAAGTACAATGTTGGATATCCATTCAACATAATCAATAGTTCTGATAAATCCAGCATCTAGTAGTTTCTTTAAATTATTTTTTACCAATAATGCAACATGTGGATGCATCTTTTCTCAATTTACATTTCTTGGTTTAGTGCCAGCTGGTAAAGATAAGTGATGCATAATGAGATCTATGTCTAAGCCTGGCATGTCAGAGTATGACCAAGCAAAATCAATGCATCGTTCTTCAAAGAATTTGATAAAATCTAGCTTTTCTGTATCTGTCATGGATGCCGCCAGGTGTAGTATTCTTACTTTCTCTGTTGTGCCAATATCAATAGACTATGTGGGTTCTATCAACACTGATGATCTTTCATGGTAATGTTGTGGGAGAATGTCAAGCCTTCCATCCTTTGGTGTCTCAATGAGGTTTTCACCATTGGATGTGTTCTTTGTTTACTATTTTAGGATCAAAATCGCCCTTAGAATGGTTTCACCCATTAGATCCATTTTTTATTTTTCATATTTTTGCAAGCTGGAAGGCTTGGCATCCTCCTACCTAAAAAGCATCATTAAAAAGTATTGGTAGAACAAGTATCGATTCCTCCTGACAAAGGTAGTTAATAATAGCAGAGTCATTGTCAAAAACAGGGAGATTGATAGGGTGTTGGGGTTCCCATTCAATAAGCTCGGGATGCAGTAAAGGCAATGAATCATTAGATGGGTTGAGGTCAGTGATGGTGAAAGCTCAGACGGAAATGTCATCCAGGTTGTTAATGGTTATGTTGAGGCCTACGAAGGTATTTTATTTCACATCATTTATCTCAATCAATGTCTGTTCATCTTCACTTGAGTCATCAGAGTTTTGTGTTTCAAAGACAATAGGATTAAAACTCGAGCTTTGACCCTCCTCACGTTTGGGGGTATACTTTTTGATGACGTTGATCTGAATATCTTCATAGGAAACATCTGATAAGTTATCCCACTCATATTCATTTGAATCTATTTTAGAGTTATCTCTCATTTGAAGAATACGCTCCATAGTTTTATTGGTGATTTCTGCTCTTGCTTCTTCTATGTATCCTAGTCCAGCTCTGCCATGTTGTTGAATTGTGAGAACTTGGATTGGTTCTGTTATACTTTGTTCCCATCGTTCAAGAGGTCCTTGTTCTGCTGCATATCCTAGTCCAGTTTTATCCTTATGTTGGAGCATGAGTGGTTGGATTGGTTCTGTTATGCCTTGTTTCCTTAACCCAAGAGGTCCCTGTCCTGAATATCCCATCTTCTCCAGAATAGTTTTTCCCTTTCCATATTGATTTGTCTCTATGATATTACTCGTGGAAGTGGAAGCTTCCTCATCCTTATAAAGCCAATTTAGAATAGCCTTATCTTCTGATTCTTCATCTAAATTTCTTGCTCTTACAAATCTACCATCTAATGTCGTTGTAGATTGTGCTGAATTTTGGGTGATTGTAGATGGCTATCCATACATTTGTAAGGAGGGTAACATTTGTGATAGATGGAAAGAGTGTCCAACACCATATTCACTTATTCCTTTGTCACTTATTTGTACTTCATTGGTGAATTGATGTGAGAGTGGAGCCAATTGTTCTTCAACATTTGAAAGGTTAGATTGTGCCACCTCGATCTCTTGTGATTTTTGTTGTTTTGGAAGCCACTTTGATATGAATCTTTGTTGTTGCTCACCATCTGATGTGCTAACTTCTCTATTGTGAGGGTATGAATGTATCACGAGATGTTTTCAATGTATGACAAGCTTGGGTGTCATTATAGTTTACTATGATTGTTACCTCCTGTCCATTGTGAGAGGAAATTTCAGAACGTGATATTGATGATAGGTGGAAATGCTTGCTTGCATATCATGGATCCAAAGAGGGGCATCAACGGTATGTTGTATGTCGAGTTCCTATCTAAGACTTGGGAAAACTACTTTTTTTTGGACAATAGGTCCCACATGAATGGGTAATATGATCCCAGCCCTTTAGGAGACCTTTCTTCTTCATCATATGCTTTGATTGTGATTTTCTTCTTGTATCAATGGCTTCATCTGAGTATCCTGGTGCACGAATCAGCTTTAAGGTACAAATATTTAAACCAGCCCCTCCATCTATCAGGACACGCTTTACAGGGTGTTTATGGATGACGACTTCAATGTGAAGGGCGGAATTATGTGGATGGGTGAGTGATACATCATCATGTTCATAAAATGAAAGGCAATGAGGTGTAGATAGATGTCCCACCATAGCTTGGAACTGACACACATCCAAATTGTTAGGTACCGTGGTTGATACAAGAGCTTGTTCAAGAACCTCTTTGTGTGATGGGGAAATTTTTAAAAGTTCCAAGATGGATATTTGTGCCGGTATTTTCTGCAATTGATCGATGAGATTATATTGATTAGAGGGAGGATCCATAGATGGGGATGATAATGATGCTCCTTTCAATATAACTTTGGATTGTGCCCTTGTTGTGACATTAACTGGTTGGTACTCTTGTTTCCCTTTGAGTGTGATTACGTTAATTTGGTTTTCATATTTGTCCATATGTTGTACCAAATTGGTAGATGTAATGTCGTTGTTCTGATTGATTTGATTGCATAACTCTTCATCCTCCTTGGCAGCAGAAAAACAAAGGATCGTTGTGTCATAAACATAACTGACGTTTTTACCTTTGGTGTTTGTGGAAGAGGATTCTCCCTTCTGATAATTAGGTAGAGGATTTTTGAACGTTGTATGATCTTTGTTTGTTTGGTGTCCCTCTACAAATACCTTCTTTTGATCTATGAGGTCTTGTACCACATGTTTTAACTACCAACAATTTTTAGTCATGTGGCCTTTATTTTGATGGTAGTGACAGTAATGTAAGTCATTCCACCATGATGGTTTGACTTGAGGATCCCAATTTCTAGCCTCTTGTACTTGAATGAGTTTTTCATCTAAAAGTTCTTTGAGGATTGATTCCAATGATTGTCCTAATGGCGTGAATTTTTGTTTATTGGATGGTCGTTGGAATGATTGGGTTTTTGTGTCTCCACTGTTTTGATTATTTCCTTGATCACTACCTTGTTTGACATTAAGACCATTGTTTTGTTTGTTTGTAGTGGTTGGCGTCAAGGTGAATACTGGTTTAGACGTGTGTGTATCAATCATGGTATCAGTATTCTTGTTCTTTTGCCAAAATCTTGGCTTTTCGTTGTTGTTGTTAGAGGAATTGTTATTGTTTGAACCTTCAATGAAGTGTTTGATTGTTCCTCTTTTGATTAGAGCCTCTTCAATTTTGAGCCCCTTTCCGATAACTTGTTCAAATGTAGATGGACATTGTAAGTCCAATCTGTAATTCATGTCATCCACTAAGTTATCAATGAACATCTCTATCTTCTCCTCTTCAGGAATAGATCTGGGGTATTTAGCAAATAGCCTTCTCCATCGTTGGAGAAAGGAAAGAAACTTTTCACCCTTTGCTTGTTTGGTGTTGTAGAGTTCTTTTAAGGTCACTCCATGTTGGATGTTGAATGAGAAGTGCGTTATGAACCTATTGATCAGTTCTTCAAAAGATTGGATCCCGAGTTCCAATTTAGAAAACCACTCCATGCAAGTGTTTCCTAAGCTTCTTGGAAATAATCATAGTAAGTAAGAGTCCTCGTGTGCGAACTCTATGCTCATGGCTCGAAATTCTCATACATGATCAAATGGATTGGTTCTTCCATTGTATTTGTTGTATGTCAGGTATTCACAATACTGCGGAAATGGTATCATGTTAATGCTTGGATCGAATGGATAAGGGAAAATGTCCTGTAAGGAATATCTTTTTGTTGGCCCTTGTTGGATATTTTGGAACTGTAATTGTAATTGTTGGATTTTTTTTGTCAAAGCATCTATTTGATTTGGGTTTTCCATACTAGTTGTCTGGGGTGTGGTCATTTCCTTGAGTTGATTGACATCAAAGTCTTTAGGAAGCTTAGCACCTTTGTCAGCTAATAATAGAAGATACTTTTCCATATCTTGCTCTAGCATCTTTTCCATAAATTTATGGAAATGAGGGTCTTGTTGAACTTTCTCAATTTCTTCTGCAGTTATTTCTTTCTCTTGTGAATTAGTGAGAGGATCAGTGTTGCTATATCATCCCCCAAGGGTTTTCTTCAGCCATGGCTGCTATTCTTTCATTTTCTTCTTGTTGTTGTCTTTGATATGCTGCTCGTGTGAAAATAGGCATACAAACATTAAATTTTTACTCTAGACTTTGATCTTGGATGGTTTTGATTGGATAAGTGTCAAAGTTTTTGATTAAAAATCTGATTTAGTCATGTCTAGTTTCATGATGGAAGGATGATAAAATCCTTGATAGGGAAATTTTGACACAAAATCTTAGATTTAGTGATAAGGACACTTTGCAAGATGTTTCAAGATCTAGGCGTAATAGTAAAGTTTTTTTTTTTTTGGTATGATTCAAGTGTTTTGGACTATGGAAAGAATGTTTTGGATTGATGAAAACCTTGTTTTTGACATGGGAAAATTGACAAACTGTCTTACTAACTCTCTATTTTTTGACTTTTCGGAGTGCTAAAATAGAGTAGGTACGCGCTAAAACAGAGCGGTATAAGCTAGAACTCGTCGATTCACGGCTCCTAAAACAGAGATTGAAAGTGCTAAAACAGACAAGTGGCTATAACAGACCCGGTGATGCACTAGAAACGGACTAGTGACACGCTAGAGCGAGAAAGAAAAGCTAAATGCGGCTGTGATGCGCTGAAGCTTAATGAGAGAATGGAAGTGCTAAACGAGAGACTTAAAGTGCTAAAACAAAGAAGGGACCGCTAGAATAGAGACCTAAAAGCTAAAATAGACGAGGAAGCTATAATAGAGACTAAAGCACTAAAAATAGACCCGAGGGGACAGCTATAGCAGAACCATGAGTTTGCTAAAGAGCCAAGAACTATCTTATTCTATGAAACTCACTTGATGCGGGTATGGTATTATATGTAACTAGTTGTAGATGTGTTGAGATGGAGTGCTGGGCTCTGGTGTGGTGTTGCTGAGAGCCCTTCTTTGATAAAATGCTTGTGAATCTAAGGGGAGCTATAGCATAGTCATCATTATAACCTCTAGAGAAATGCATTGATACCTATGAATAAGAGTCTATATTGAAGTGAGAACTTCCTGCTTTGATATAAAAATCATTGTTTTCTCAGAAGTTGTTTGTATATAAGTGTTTTCTTTGGCTTTCTAATTCATTTGACAAGAGATTTCTTGACAAATTTGGTGGATACCCAATCTCGAATCATGAGAATTTCACAAGTGTTTTGATTTTGAAGATTTTTGTGATGATCTTATCTAAATTTAATGAGAGACCACATCAAGCAAGAATAGAATGGTTGACTTTTAAAATCCTAGAATCTAAATAGATAGTGTATGTTCTTAAGAATCAAGCATGATTCTTCTTGATTTTCACTAGTTTATAACAGATAAGACACTTCAGATAGACTCACTCCTAGAGACAAAAGGTCATCGTTATATACTCGAACGACCCACAGCTTGGAATTGCGTCGACTCACATAGCCATGTCACCCCCTAGAGGGCGCCCGTGTTTTTGTCTTTTCCAGGTGCGTACTCAGAGTGACGGAAGTGGATACCGGATCCCCTGACAAACAGTCCTTGGCAATTATATGGTGAGTGCTTGAGGGTGGATTCTTCCCCGCCCCTGCACCGCCGAGTATTACAATGTTCGGGAACTGACAAGCATGCTTCTATTTCTAGGTTCTTAGATAGGGTTTCTGTTCAAAGTGGCAAATGGATAAACTCCCTCCGAGAGACCTCCCAATCTTTAGAACAAATATTTTGGGGATGGTTATCCTGCACACTTCCATTGAAAGAGGGTTTCCCCAAATTCACATAAATTTTTAAGTGGGTTGGAATACCATGGCTTTTGGCTGTCCCCACTCAGGTCATTCCCATAGGGTGAGTACTTTTTCCCACTACGACAGGCCTGTCTAAAGGTTTTAAAAAGCTTTAAAATGCGTAAAGAAAAGTGAGTCTGGTATTCTGATGCACCCAGTAAAGGGGAGAGCATAAACCTATCACCCAATCACAGCAGAGAAATTTTGTTCACTTTTAAAACCCAAATGACAAATTAGCTAATCTATATGGAGATATTGCTCCATAACAGCATAATGTTCAATTTTAATCCCACAAGAAAATGTGAAGTTTCTATCCTAGGATTGATCAATTTTTATCCATTTCTATCCTAAGATTGATAAATTTTATCCATTTCTATCCTAGGATTGATAAATTTTATCCAAAAATTAGACAAAAACAAAATCTGGCCGCGGACACCTTGGATCCAGATTAAAAAAAATGATTTTAAGGACAGTGAAGCTGCGCGCTGAAACAGTGACGTGGCCCACTAAAACAGTGGTGCGACGTGCTGAAACAGTGACGTGGCGTGCTACAACAGAAACCCGACGCGCTGAAACAGACCACCGGCATGCTATAAAATCCAACTGGCGCACTGCAAAAGTCACGGTTCTGCAAAAACTATCACGCCGATACCTGTAGGACACTTTTCTCAAAAATCAAGCTAAATATGGGGTTAGGCCCCACGGTGGGCGCCAAATTGTAAGTGGTAGAATGGGGAAAACAAACTAAACATGCTTCTACACTTCTAAATAGGACATTGCATCTAAGATTTAAGAAATTTAAACTAATTTAAACTAGAAATCTTCAGAAATTTATCCTATTGCTCTCTAACTCTAAAGATCTCTCTAATCTACTTTGCTCTCAGATTTAGAAGCTAATTAAACTATTGAAATGACACTTAGAGAATGAGAATTAAGCTATTCTATTCTTATATGATTTAAATGTGCAACTAAAATGATTCTACAGCAAAGCTTCTAAGAAAGAAACTACTGTAAACTGCCATAATTAAGATGCTAGATGGATATTGAGTGAATGTTGAATGCTTGAGATGCTGGATGAATGTTGGATGCTTTAGAAAACCTACAGAGTAAGATTGCACAAGTTGGGATCCATTTCCTATAGCCAAAGAGCTATATTTATAGCTTTCACGGTAGCACATTTGCACAGGGATACGGGATAAGAGGCTGGGATTCAATCTGGAGAATTGAAGGGCATGGGATGAGAAGATGGAGCTGATCATGGAGGATTGTTTCTCCCCATGAAAACACCAGGCAAGATAAGAGGGAAGGTGGTTGGAAGAAGATTGAGAGGACTTCCTACAGGTTTGTCCCCAAGGCTCTTCCCGTGAATGACAGTAGAATTAATTAGATTTTGAAAATTTAATTTTATTGGTGAGTGAATAGTGGTGAATGATTTTATGCATTAATTTAAATAATTTTAATTTATTTAAATTTAGCAAAAGGGGAATAAATAATTTAATAAATCAAACTATAGGGTTTTGTTTGATAAGAAATTAAAACAAGGAAAATGATAATTAAATAAAAGATTTTTAGAATATCTTTATTTAATTAAGAAGAAATATGATGAGGTAATTAAATAACACAAATTATTTAAGTTGTGTATTTAATTTTTAAGATAGAAGTATAAAAGAAGCAATAATGATAATAATTAAATAAAACAAAGTTTTTAATTTTGTTTTTTTAATTAAGAGAGAAATAAAAGAATTAATAATGAACTTAATATAAATAAATGTTTCTATTTATTTATTAAATAGATAATTTAAGATTAATTAATCAAATAAGTCATATTTAATTAATTAGATTCTCCAGACCATTTTTAGGTGTCTACAGTTTTCATATGAACTAAAGGTACCATGTGTTAATGAAGAAGTCATTATAGAGTTAACTACACAAGTACCAGTGTCAAAAGGAAAATATTTGAATGTTAATAGTAAATTGAATGAAGAACAACAATTGTTATTGGAAAACATATTAAAGACCCATCAACATGCATTTGAATGGGATTATCATGATATGAAGGGATTGGATCCTAAACTTTGTACAAGCATAATTTACATCAAAGATGATTGTATCCCAGTAAGACATCCACAGAGAAGAATTAACCTTGCACTAAGAGAGATTGTGAAAGGAGAACTGCAAAAATTACCTAATGTATGATTTATCTACCCCATTTCAGATAGTCAGTGGGTGCCTACATTAGTGATTATGCCCAAGAAGGGAGGGAAATGGTGAGTTTTTGTTGATTATAGGGAACATAATGCTATCACCAAGAAGGACCACTTTCCTTTACCCTTCATTGATCAAGTTTTGGAAACACTTGTAGGAAAGCAATACTTTTCTTTCCTAGATCGATTCAGTGGCTACAGCTAGATCCAAATTGCACCAGAGGACTGGGAGAAGACTACATTTACCTGTCCATAGGGGACCTATGCCTATTCAGTGCTCCCATTTGGCTTATGCAACACACCTGCAACTTTTCAGAGGGCAGTCATTAGCATCTTCTCAGACATTTCTAATGATTGCATGGAAATTTATATGGATGACTTTACCACTTATGGTGTTGATTTTAATCAAGAATTCGTAAATCTTAGAAGGGTCCTATAGAGATGTGAAGACCAAAACTTGTCCTTAAATAGTGAAAAGTGCTTCAAGATGATGTAGGAAAGTGTAGTTCTTGGACACTACATCTCCCATAAGGGAATTAAAGTAGATCCTGCAAAGATTGAGGTAATCACAAATCTGCCCACACCTGCAAAACAAAAAGATGTTAGGAATTTTTTGGGTCATGTAGGATATTATAGATATTTCATTAAGGATTTCAGCAAGGTAGCAACACTATTGTACACTCTTCTCACTAAAGATGATAAATTTTAGTGGACTAAAGCCTATGACAAGGAATTTTCTGACTTAAAGGAAGCTTTGACTCATGCTCCTATACTCAAAGGGCCTAATTGGGAGCTTCCTTTCCGCATCCATACTAATGCATCAGATTATGCCATAGGAGCATTCTTAGGACATAAAGAGGGAGTTGTTGAAAATGCCATTTATTTTGTCAGCAAAAATCTACAAGGAGCTAAATTCAATTATACAATGACAGAAAAAGAAATGATGTCAGTAATATATGCACTGAACAAATTCAGACATTATATAATAGGCTACCAAATCTTTGTGCACACTAATCATGCACCCATTAGATATCTCATGAATAAACCTTTGATCATAGGTAGATTGACAAGATGGTTATTGTGGATGCAAGAGTTTGATATAACCATTATGGATAAGCTAGGGAAGGCCAATTTTGTTGCAAATTTTCTTTCAAGGATAACTACATCAAAAGATAATCAGCCTATAGATGACTCTTTCCCTGATGAGCATCTATTCTCCCTTAGTGTACAAACACCCTGGTATGCTGACATAGCCAATTACTTGGTCATAGGTAGAGTTCCTTCTCACTTCTCTCCAAAAGAGAAAAGGGCACTCATTAAAAAATCTTTTCCTTTCTCTTAGATTGTTGGATGTTTGTTTTATACTAGACCTGACCATGTCATGAGGAGGTGTGTGAGAGAAGATGAGACATATGGAATTTTACATGCATGCCACAATGAACCATGTGGATGACACTTTGTAGCCAAGAGGACAACAATGTAGGTCTTGAACATAGGATATTACTGGCCAACACTCCACAAGGATGCAAGAAGGTATACAAAAAATGTGATAGATGTCAAAGAATGGGTAGACCAACCAGCTTTGGTGAGATGCCACTATTCCCTCATATAGTAATCACTCCCTTTAACAAGTGGGGATTGGATTTTGTGGGACCTATTGACCCTCCATCAAAAGGTAAGTCTTATATATTGGTATGCACTGATTATATGACAAAATGGGTAAAAGTTAAGGCCATGAGGCATAAAAAGGTTGCAAAATTTCTTTATGAAGAGATTTTCACAAGATATGGAGTCCCAAGAGAAATAGTGACTGATCAAGGGGCACAATTCACATCAAACCTTGTTGCAGCACTACTTAATGAGTACAACATAAGGCATAAGAAGTCTATTCCTTATCACCCATAGGCTAATGGCCAAATTGAGGTGACCAACAGAGAGATTGAAGCCATTTTGACTAAAATCATAGCCATTCATAGAAAGGATGGGGCAAAAAAATTACCAGAAGTTGTTTGGGCCTATAGGAAGACCTAGAAAATAACTATAGGCTTCACCCCATTTGAGTTGTTGTATGGAAAGACAACTATGATGCTAGTTGAATTTGACTATAAGACTCTGTGGACTGCAGTAGATTTGGGGATGGATATTTATGAGGCACAAAGAGAAAGAATCATGCAACTAAATGCTTTGGATGAGATAAGAAGAGAAGCCCTGCAACATAGATAAGTGGTGCAAAATTAGAGAACCAACTGGCATTACAAATTTATCAAGGACAAGAAATTCCAACCAAGAGATTGAGCCCTATTCTATGACTCAAGATACCTGGACAATGCAGGAAAATTGCAGACAAGGTGGCTAGGAGCATATGAAGTTGTTGAGGTCTTTCCTAATGGAGTTGTTCAACTTACTACCATTGACCCTATCAAGTTCAAATTACTTGTCAATGGTCATCACCTTAGACTATATCACAAGCCAATTTCTAAAAAAGAGTTCCTACAACAATTCACCTAGCATTCAACACCTGAACTTCCTACAACCAAAGGAAATGGACCTAGTGTCCCTCCTTCTGGCTAATTAAGGTACATACTTTATCATAACAAAGACTTTCACTTACATGGAAGTCCATTTCTTTACCCATTCACCCATCCATCCATCCATCACCACCTTTCTCTCTCTTCCATCACTTCATTCCACCTCACCTCACTCCACTTCATTTTCATTAATAGATCAATTTATTCCCACAAGGTGAGCAGTACTTTCTCCATGATCTTTGTAGAAAACCTTCCACACATTCAGGTATGTGTGCATTAATTGCTATCTTTAATCATCTTTTAAGTGTGTTCATTTAATCATTGTATGTTAGTATAGAATTTTACATAAAATTCCATCATTTACTGTCAAATCACCACTCCCATCTCGCATGTGTGGACACATGTGCAAATTTAGGTTGGGGGAGGGGAAATAAAATAATGCAAATATTTTGCCCATGTGTCAATCTATGGTAGGTTACATCAGAAAATTTAAAATGAGCTGATTTGAAATTTGAGTGAGAGGACGACTTGCATGTGTGAAGTGACATTAACTATAGCCACCATTTCTTCCCATCATAATTTCCCTTTTATTGCTCCTTTTCTTGCCATTATTTCTCCTGTCATAATCTTGAGTTGCAAGCTAAAAGGTGAAACAAAGAAAAGAAAATTTAGTCAATATTGGCTCTATAAATTTAGCAGGTACTACAGGAAAGTGACCTTGATTTTTCAGATAGGAATTGTAGGAAAGAAGTTACAAAGAATTTTTTTGATTGCATACAATGGGAGGTGGGTTAATTTGAAATGAACCCATGGTGCATGAAATTTTATTTCAGGATGCACAATGCCTAGCTGAATTTAGGAACTTCAAATGGTCAAATTACTTCTTGAAGTCGGATGGCTTTGATGAAAACATTACCCTTGAGTTTTCCTAGACATTTTCTGAAGGGAAAGCCACAAAAAAAGGTTTGGAAGTTGTGGCAACTAAGGAAATAATTGAAAAGGTCACAAGCTTACTAGCTAATGGAAAAAATTACCCTACCTCTAGAGACGCTAGATCATCCAGGACCGAATTTACAGAGCTGAACGAACCCCATTGAGCATTGAAAAATAGGATGCAAAGAGAATGTCTCTACCTGAACCATGGAAGAAGATAGCCATTTATGTTATCAAGTACATCACCTGTGAGGGACGCCCATCAAATTTTCATTCCATACACTTCAAGCTTTTGAATCACATGAGGCACAAAAGGAGGATGAATGTGCCTAATGTGCTATACAATCTTCTCTCAATAATTATAGTTGAGACCCAAAAAGGTAGGGATAATTTTGTTTCCCACCATTGTCTAATTAAATTCTTGGTTGAAAATTCTATGCATGATGTATGTGCAATAACTTGGGAAGAATTTATAAATGTTGATCAAATTAGACCTGATCACTTGCAACCTATGGCTTTACCTCAACCTCATAGGTCTAGCAAGAGATTGAGCTTGGATAAAGCCTCTCTTGATGCCTCAACCTCTGGTGCTAGCTCTTGTGTGAATCCTCCTACAACAGAAGAAACCATAGAAATTAGTTCTTCTGGAATAGAGAACTATAAAAAAGAAAGCTCTTCCTCCAATTTTGATGATGACCTTCCACTTGAAACCCTGATGAAACCTAGGGCACAAAAGAGAGAAGTAGAAATGAGAAAAGGAAAGGTGAAACCACAACTTGTAGAAAGAAAAGTGCCAAGTTCTAAAAAGAGGAAGGATGACACTATTCATCCTGCAGCCAAAGGAAAGCATGAGAAACCTCCTAGGAAAGCTTGATGAGACATCACGTGAGGACCCTGAAGCTCCAATGGGGTAGGATAATGTTGAAGAAGAAGATATATTTGGGAGAGCAACAAATATAACATTGGTCGATCTTGCTAAAATTGCGGAAGAGTTTGAGGAAAATCAGGATTTCTTGTAGAATGAGCAAGAAGTCATGCAGTAGGATGTCCTACAACAACAGCCAGAACCAAAGCAAGAGTTCTTGCAGCCACAAAAAGAACAAAAAATAGTACCACTATAGCCAGAGATAACTGGACAACTTGAGTCCATGCAAATAGTGCCATATGAGGAGCCACCATCAACAAAAAGATTGGTAGGCATTCATAATCCTCCTGATTTTATAGTACATGCAACAATTTTAAATTTATGGAGAGAAATACAAAGAAGGGAGGAAGAATGGAGAAAGGAAAAAAAATTGAAAGAAGGATGAGGAGATAGAAGATAAAGATATGGAAATTGCCACCCTGAAGTAGAGGGTGGATGATATGGCAGCGTTGGCACCATAGATTTTGGAATATAGGACCCCTCCAAGGGTATATGCTCTACTCCTAAAAGAGAAGTATCTCTCTTTTAAGTTGTCAAGGATTGCCTCAGGTTTGAATCCTTCTATTGACACCCCTATGGATTTTTTCAATGCTTATAGAATTGCCTCCCCTAAAATGAAGAATTTGTTGTGTGAGTTTTATTTGCATAATTTTTTTGTAACTGAAGACCATGATTGGAAGCCACTATTATATGTTGGGGATGTCCAATTGAGGGAATTTATGTCTTGGGTACAAAATGAGATTAGTTGGGGAAAAAAACATGGAGCTTATAAGCAATTGGAGTCTGATATCCCTTTGCTTGTTAGAGCTAAATAAAGCAACCCAAGGGATATTTATAGAGAGTGGCACTGAATGCTTCTCAAACCTAGTTATGGAAATAGGATTATGCCTTGGATTGAGGTAGTTTACAATGAGTATGAGGTAAAGACAACAATGAAGGAGGAAACTATGAGAATATGTCTATCACAAAGATGGAATAGTCTATCTGATGAGCTGAAGCAGGTCGAGCCTCATTCCATCCACAATTATGCTGCAACACTAAAGAGGATTCATAGGTATATTCAAATTGTGAGAACTCAGGGGTAGTCTTGGCTTCCCTTGACTTTCTAGCCACCCATGCTCATGTGGCTCGTGCCAAACTTCAAATTCTACCAACTTGACATTGTTGTAGAAAGGAAAAGATGGAACATATTTGATAGATTGGGAGGATTCTATTGGGATCCTAATTCATGCATTGCAACCACTGATGTTGGACAATTATCAGTTGCAAATTTTAGAGCTTTGACCAAGCAGAAGAACAACCCTTCCCCTATTGGAGGACCAGCAAAATGTTAGGTTGGGGGAAGCGATGATCCTAGTTTTTGGTCCAATTTTGGGTATAATCTATAGTTTATTTTCTGGTAGATGTCATGGACTTTAATGTTAAATGTCGGTATTTTCATAATGTTTCCCTCAAACTATTGACATTGGACTTAATCCTACCTCTACAAGCTTTAATTATATTTGGCATAATATGTGGATTATCTATATTGATTTTGCATGTAATTAATGAATGCTCCTTAGAGTGGTTATAAATGTGTAGTTATTATGCATACTGACCTTGCCATGCAGATTTAATATTCCAAGTTGAGGAAGACACCGCCACCTGGGCATGCACCATAACGTCCAACAAAAGAATCGCTCCAAGTCAAAGGTAGCTGACGACGAAAGATTCTTCATGCAACTGAATGTAACCGCCTTGTAGTGGACTTTAATGATCGAGCATGCACGAGCCTTACTATTGAGATGAATCTACATTTGGACCTACATGTCTGACCAAATTCCATGCACGTGTAACCACCATCACTCCATTTCCTCTATTTTCCCTAAATGGCATCCTCCCAGTCATGGAGTTGACTCCCTCATTTAGTTGTTAGTATAAATAATAATCTGATACTCCTTCTTTAGGGGGTTGCATGATTTGATATTGTACTTGTACTCTCTAGTTTTCAGTAATACAGATACATTACTCATTTGTACTCATGATTCATAGTGAATAAAATATAGTTCTGAGTTTGAGCATCTGAGTCTTGATTAGTTTTAGAGGATACTTATCCAAGGGGGGCCACTTGGTGAGTAATCCTTCTTTGTTTAGCATTAGTTTAGTATTACTTGTTGTTTAGTACTTAGTTAGAAATTTGGCACTGCCTGTTCCTACAACCACTATAATTTTATTTTGTGACTATTCCTGTAGCCAAAGAAGACAGAGCAGTGTCTTGTTTGTTGCTCATATTTCATTCCTGTTATGCATTTCCACTTAGCATAGTCATTTATTGATGTTCAACATTTGTTTCATTCCTTTTCAAGAAATTTAATTTCAATATTGTGTGTTCCTTACCTTTAGAATAGAATGGCTACTTTGAGTTCCTAGTGCACATACTGTGCTGACCCATTTCAAGTTCACATTGTTGGGTTGACAATTTAAATGCACCTTCATGATGGTTGAAATGGCTATTCAGGTTAGATGTCCAATCTATAAATTATGTCTATAAAGGATTAGTTATTAAGATCATTGTAGGAGTCCAATAGATGTGGTAGCCTACATTGAAGAATTTCACAAGCTTATCATAAGGTTAGGCCATATTGAAAATGAAAAGGAGAAATTTGCTAGATACTTGAATGGTTTGAGGTCTGTAATTCAAGATAAAATAAGCCTTACCACTCCTAGGACCATGGAGGAGTGTTTTAAAATAGCCATTAAGGTTGAACAGAAGATCAAGAGGAGGTAGGAAAAATAATTAAGGGGCAGAGGAAAGAGTTTTAGGGGTAGAGGTAACCCTGGTGGAAGAGGTTCACAAAGAGGGCCAAATGAACAAAGCACAAGTCAAGATTCTAGTGGTGAAACAAGAGGAAATTTCAAATGAAGAAGGCTAAGAGGTAGGGATAGATTTAATGGACAAGGAAGGGGGTCTAATACCTTCTCTGGAAGGTGTTATAACTATAACCAATATGGCCATCCTTCTTGGAAGTGCCTGAAAAAATAGGGTGCAAGTTCTCATAGTGGAGAAAGGAAACAACTAGTTCAAGAAGAGGATGAAGAAAGTGTCAACTCACCTTCTCTTCATGCTACACCAGAAGTAGGAGAGGTTTAGATGATCAAGAGAACACTAATTAAAGTGACAACCACCAAGGAACCCCCTTAAAGGAAAGCTTTGTTTCTGACAACATGCAAGTCTCAAGGAAAGGTATGCAAAGTCATTGATTCTGGTTCAACAAATAACATAGTGTCTTTAGAAATGGTTGAGAAAATTAAAATGAAAAGAATACCTCACCCAACTCCTTATAAGATCTCATGGCTCAACAAGGGGAAGCAAGTGCTTGTGAATGAGCAGGTTTGGGTAGAATTTACCATAGGACCCTACAAAGAAAAGATTCTCTGTGATATTGTACACATGGATGTATGCCACCTACTTCTTGGTAGACCTTGGTAATTTGACCAAAAGTCTAAACTTGATTGCTACAAGAATGATTATGTGATTGTGAAGGATGGTGTACCATACACCTTTTCACCTATGCAAGAAAATAATATTATAGTTCATGAAGTTCCTAGTGTAATGGTTGTCAAGGAAAAGGTTTTCTTGAAAGATCTAGAGAAGGAAGAAGTTGGTTTTGCAATTGTGGGAAAGCTAATCTCTAATGTGGCAGTAGATCAAGTGAAGGTTCCAAGTGAAGTGCAGGACTTGTTAGACAAGTATGAACATATTGGAACAAGAGATTTTCCTAATACATTTCCTCCTATTAGGGATATAAGTCATCATATTGACTTGATACTGGGTGCAAATCTTCCAAACAAAGCAACATACAAGATAACACCTCAACAAAATGAGGAGATCAAGAAACAAGTTCAGAATCTATTAGATAAATGATTGATAAGGGAGAGATTAAGTCCCTATGTTGTACCAATAGTATTGGCCCCTAAGAAGGATGGAGATTGGAGACTTTGCACTGATTCAAGAGCAATAAATAATATCACAATTAGGTATAGGTTCCCTATACCTCAGATGGAAGATTTAATTGATAGTTTGGCTAGTGCTAGGTACTTCTCAAAGATTGATTTAAAAATTGGATACCATCAAATCATAAAGGAAGGTGATGAGTGGAATACCACCTTTAAGACCAATGAAGGCTTATATGAATGGCTAGTGATGCCATTTGGATTGTCAAACGCCCCTAGTACATTCATGAGGCTAATGAATTTGGTGTTAAAGATCTTCATAGGTAGGTTTGTGGTGGTGTATTTAGATGAAATCCTTGTATATAGTAAGACAAAAGAAGATCACTTGGAACACCTTGATAAGGTCTTGAAAAAACTCAATGAGGAGAAGTTAATGATCAATCTCAAAAAGTGTGAGTTTACGAAGAGGTAACTTGTCTACCTTAGGTTCGTGATATCAAAGGAAACTTTGAGGATGGATCCTACAAAAGTTGAATCCATACTCAGTTGGCCAACACCTACTATAGTTGGAGAAGTTAAGAGATTTCATGGGTTAGCCATCTTCTATAGAAAGTTCATCAAGAACTTCAGTCACATATGTGCACCAATGATTGAAACCATCAAGGGGGTGAAGAAGAAAAAGTTTTGTTGGACTAAAGATGCAAATAAAAGCTTTGAATATCTAAAGTCAAGAGTGGCACAAATGCCAGTTTTTACACTCCCTAATTTTGATAAAGTTTTCACTGTGGAATGTGATGCAAGTGGGTCTACTATGGTTCAGTCACTCAAGAAATCGAGACATTATCTCTTGCCAAAGGATTTTGTTGTGTTTACAGATAACCATGCATTAAGTTACTTGAACACCCAAGAAAATTTGAATCAGAGGCACATGAAGTGGATGGGGTAATTGTAGGCCTATACATTTTCAATCAAGGATAAGAAAGGACAACCAAACTAGGTTGCTAATTCCCTGAGTAGAAGATCTATGGTGGTGAAAGAGGTACAACTTCAAAGCATTGGGATAGATTCTCTAAAAGGTATGTATGAGAATGATGATGACTTTAAGGATGCCTATGCTATTTGCAGTCAATTTCAAGATAGTTTTCATAGTGAATATGTAAATTTTTTGTTGCAAAATGGTTTGTTGTTCAAAGGGGCTTAGTTGTGTGTGCCTAAGTGCTCCATGAGAGAAAATTTGATAAGGGAAAAGCATTGTGGAAGCTTGAGTGGGAATTTTTGTTTTAACAAAACTTTGGAGAAGGTTAAGAGGTTCTATTATTGGCCTAGGATGCATGCTGATGTCAAAAGGTTTGTAGAAGGATGTGGATTTTTTCAAAGAGCCAAGGGAACAAGCTCTAATGCAGGTTTATATCAACCCTTACCTATTCCTAATCATCTATGGGAGTCAATAAGCATGGAATTTGTTTTGGGTTTTCCTAAAACACAATGAGGGAATGATAGTGTTTATGTGGTTGTAGATAGATTTAGTAAGATGGCCCATTTCATTGCATGTAGAAGTACTAATGATGCATCTCATATAGCTAGTCTATTTTTTAAATAAATTTTGAGGATTCATGGACTACCCTTAAGCATTATGTCTGATAGAGACTCAAAGTTTATAGGTCATTTTTGGAGGACCTTGTGGAAAAAGTTGGGTACTAATCTACAATTTAGTTCAACATACCATCCACAAATGGATTTCCAAACTAAGGTTGTTAATAGGTCTTTTAGAAACTTGTTGAGATGACTAAGGAGCATGGTGAGTTATGGTACATTGTACTTCCTCAAGCAGAGTATGCATAAAATGACTCCATAAAAAAAGTGTAGGAAGAAGTCCTTTTGAAGTGGTCTATGGTATGAATCCTAGAGGCATTTATGAGCTTAGGGACCTAAGAGACATGGAGAAAAGGAGTGCATTAGGGAAATAATTTTCTATTTCTATGAAAGATATTCATGATCAAGTCAAGGAGAACTTGACAAAGAGTGTGGAGAAATATAAGAAGGCAGATTTGAGAAGAAAAGATGTTCACTACAAGGTTGGTGATTTGGTTCTTGTACATACCAGTAAAGAAAGACTTCCAAAGGGAAAATACACTAAGCTGATGATGAAGGAGATTGGCCCTTGTAGGATAGTGCACAAGTTTGGTTAGAATGCTTATGAAATTGATCTACCTCCAGGAGTTGCCATTTCTCCCATTTTCAATGTTGCTAATTTGTATCATTTTAAAGGTGTTGTGAATGCAGGTGATGTTGTAGGTATTGTAGATGCTGAAGATGATGAATGGGTCAAGGATTTACCTCCTAGACAACCAATGAAGCTTGAAGGTATAATAGACACAAGGGAGGTCAAAATAACTAGGAAGAAGGTATATAATGAGTATTTGATTAAATGGAAAGATATACCAATTGAATATGCTTAGTGGATGAATGAAGATGATATAAAATGGCACGGTACCACAATCCAAGAACCCATTTCATCAGGAGGATGAAATATTTTCCTCCCTAGTTGAATGGTGTAGGAGCACCCTTGAAAATTTTGGCTTCATTTTGCATTTTGGAGTCTAGAATAGGGTTGAGTCATTTCATGTTAATAATAAGGTAAATTTGACCAATGTGTGATGTAAATGAAGTCATTTAGGGTCCTATTAGGGTTGTGTTCAAAAATTTTCAGTAATGTAGCAACTTTTCAAAAGTTACACTATGCACTTTTTTTGTCATTTTTGGTGTTAGTTGGAAAATGAACGGTCACCTTTTCAAACATTGGTTGAAGACCATTGGTATACTTTTATAAAACATGATATAAGGCCTCTATCATCATTGAGGTAGGTTGGCTTGTTGAAGATTTGAAGAAATAAAGCATTGTTGCTCTATTTTTGTGCAATTTTTTGTGTTATTTCATAATTTCAGACCATGTACGGCTTTGTACAGTCATATTTCAATGTGAAAATTATGTGGAGAGTGGGAGATTTTTATTATATTTCTTTTTAATCCACTTGGAGTGATTTTCATTAAAATTTTCAAGAGATAAAGCCATTTTTTTGAAGATTGCATAGTTTGCTAAGGTTTGCTAGGGTTTTGAATAAAATCATGTCAAAATAGGCCATTCCACTGTAGGAAAATTTTGTTGTTTGGTGGAATGGGAATTTTAGGAGTTTTCATTATTATTTTATTTGTTGTACGACAAGATGGTAGTGTTTGGAGGTTTTTAGCATGTGCCCTAGTCTAGCAAGTTTGAGTGCTAGGCTTGAAATTACTGGTTTTTGCTTGGGACAATAGAAGATTGAAGTATTATGATGTATCTAATGGTGGAATTGTGACATAGGTGAATTTTTGGTATTGTTGGTGAAGAGTTTCAAGTTTTTTGTGAAGGATTTTGAGTACCTTCTTTGGAAAAGAGGCCTAATTTGGCCTAGAAACAACATTGAAGGACAATTTTGTGCAAGATGTTCCAAAACAACCTATTGCAATAGGTTGACATCTTGAATGAGAGACAGATGGGTCTTTGAAAGTGATTTATTCAAGTCCCTAAATGACCTTCTTGAAAAGATATAGTTGAATAAGTGTATTTGGTGACCTACAAGCTAGTAGGTGAGATATTAAAGGAAACAACCCTAGATTGGGTTAGAGGGTTGGAAAACTTGTTGAACTTGTTTGGTTGAAGAAAATATCACCTTACTCTACATCATACAAGTACATCAGTAGTATCTTTTTAATCAACTCTAGGGATCAATGCAAAATACATACGCTCATGCTTCATACCTTCTAGGAACTTTCTTCCATCAACCAAACAAATTCTTGCATTACTACATACCTTTTCCTCTACCTCTTTCAAGGGCTTCAACTTATGAAAAACTCCATCCTTTGTTAAAGAATAGGTGTTGGCATGTCCATCATGTATTTCTCATTGATCAAACTGCCATGATCTACCTAATAATATATGACAAACATCCATAGGCATAATATCACATAATACCTCATCATGGTAATTTCCAATTTTGAACTTTACCAGACATTGTTCATTTACCAAGGCTTTATGGTCCTTCTACAACCAAGCAATCTAGTATGGGTTTAGATTCCTTCTTCTCTCCAACCTCAGCTTACTAACCATTTCTTCTGAAGCAAGGTTATCAGTACTACCTCCATCAATAATAACATTGCAAACTTTACCTTCACACTTACATCTAGTGCGAAACAAATTCTTCCTTTGAGTTAGCTTATTCTCTTGATTCAACAAGGCTCTTATAGTACCAAGAACCTCTCCTCTTTTTGCATCCATAGAGTGGGAAGATTCAACATCTTCATCAACATGTGCAACTCGTGAATTACCCTCAGGTCTTCTATTTGTCCTTCATTGATGTTGAGGAAACTCATCGGCTCTATGTCCTTATTCTCCACACCAGAAACATGTTCCACAAAAGCCTCCTATTCTCAGTCCTTGTCCAGATCTTCCCCTTCCTCTTTGGTCTCCATTATTCTATTCACGGGGATGGTAAGTGTTATATCCTTTCTAGTTTTGGCTACTATTGGAGACTTTTCCCTTCTTTTGATCTTCATTTTGACCTCCATATGACCATCCACTAGTCTTTCCTACATGGCCTCCACCTCGTTGTTTGTTCTCAAACCTCTTGTTTAGTAGTTCTTCAACCTTTAGAGAAAACTTATAAGCATCCTCAATAGTGGTCATTCTTACCAGTGCCAATTCTTCCTGTATGCTTGGCTTCAACCCATTAATATAACAATCAACTTTCTCTTTATTCACCTTAGAATGTCCTATCCAAATTAGGACCTTGTGAAATTCCTCTATGTATTATTTCATCATCCTTGTCCCTTTCCTCAAGCTTTGCATCTTCTTGATCAACGCCAATTTGTAATCGACTGGAATAAATTATTTCTTCAATTTTGACACCATTTTGTCCCATTTGGAAATTTTATCTTTCCCTTGTCTTCCTCTTTCTAACTAGACCTCTTTCCACCATATACTGGTGTGACCTTTCAATTTCTTCTTTGAAAACCTCACTCTATGAGGATCTTCAATCTCCTCAAACTCAAAAAATTTATCCATGTCATTGATCCAATCAATCAATTCTTCAAGATTAAGATTTTCACTAAAAGTTGAAACCTTCATTTTAGGTCTCTTCCCAATGCTTGAGATTCTTGAAGCAATCTTCTTTCTCTAGGATCCACTGGATCTTGATCTTCCTCTTCTGTTTCATCTTCACTGTCATCTCTGTCTCATTGCACATCTCTTCTTCGAACCTCTTATTGCAAGGTTTCTAACTGCCTTCTAAGGGATCTTATTTCATCTCTAGGTGGATGTCTTCCACCACCCAAGCCTCTACCTCTACCACACTGGGAAATTCTTGGAGGCATCTTGAACTCAACCCACACTCATAGGTCCTATTGTAACTGCCTCATGTTCGACACTTTGTTATAGGCTCATGAACTCCTACTCTAATACCACTTGATGAGGGACACACTGCCCAAAACTCATAGAAATCACAACAACAAATACCAACACAAAAGATGTGAGATAGAAAAATGACTCACTTTCAATTATTTTTAAAAATAAATTATAAATTCAAAGCTCACATGCTACAACCTCATGGGCTTGATTCATTATAAAAAAACAACTCTAAAAAGAGAATATACTATTTGAAGCCACCATTTGCACTATCAGGGCCACCTTCTACAACCCCCACTTAACCCTTTTTTATTTTCCACAATAATCACCATAGAATGTTCTAGAAAGTTCAAATTTCGCCTTTTTTGTTCTAGTGTTAAATGTCCCACCGTTTGATTTCTGGCCTAGGAAGAATTTTTTATGAAATTCACTTTTTTGAGGAACAAATTCATGGGGCCATAACTTTTGATCCGGGTGTTTGATTTGCTATTATTGCATATCATTAGAAAGCTCTTGATGATCTCTACAACATGTGAACCACCATAGGTTGGTTTAGCCACTTTTTGAGCTATTTCAAGGCCTCCAAATTTTTATATCTGAATTTGAAGCTGCATTGGAGAAATTTATCATGACAAAAACTTTAATTTCTCCCAAACTGTGTAGGGTATTGAGGTGATTCTTTCACGGCCGAATTTTTTTTTCAGCTATGATTCTTGGGGTAAGTTTTCACATCCATATGAGCCCATTTAGGCCTACTTACTAAAAATAGTAAGTTCCCCTTTTTCACTATTTTTGATGCTTGACAATTTTATACCCCTTAAGTGCCATCATGGGACTCAAAATAACTAAGGAAAATAAAGAAACCAATTTTTTTAGGTGATGCAAGATTTCCCTACATCGTTGGATGCTCCTGCATCATTTTAGTATCATTGGTTTGGCATGGAACCTCTTCTCTATAAGTAAACTGAATGATGTGGGTGTGCAAGTTAATGTAGGGTGCAAAATAACTAGAGGATCTATGGTGTTCACTAAGGGTGTTTGACTCAACACTCTATTCAAGTTGGATGCATGCATATTTTAGTGTACTAGTTCTTCTATTACTCCTTATTCTTTATCCGCATTATTGGTTGCATCATCTATTGATGGTCATGCTTTTTGGGTACCTAAGGGTGCTCATTCTTTTGAAATGAAACTTCCTACTAAGAATATAATATCTTTGTACAAAAAAACATGGTCATTGTTGAGAATTAACTTAGAGCCCTAAAAAATAATCTACAATTGAGGGGCTTGATGATGGTAATCTTGATTTTAGTTTTTGTGAAGCTTGCATACATGGTAAATAAAACTATGTCCATTTTTATTCTAGTTCTCACAAATCTTTTAGGTTTTGGATTTGATATAATCTAATTTTTTTGGTCCAGTAAACATTCAATCGATTTTAAAATCTCTATACTTGGTTTAATTTATTGATGACTATAGTAGAAGGAAATTTACTTATTTTCATAGATGTGAAGTTGAAATATTTAGTCAGTTTAAGGAGTTTAAGGTATGAGACAACTCCATACACTCATAAAAAATTGGAGTTTTAGAGATGATGAAAATGACATTGATAGAGAGGGATAGGAGTGCAGTGCCCCTCCATGATTCACCTTTTTATGATGTTTATGTTAGATGCTTGTGGATTCATTTCATGTCTCAGGTATTCTTGGCTTGTGGTTAAAACATTTAATAATAACATTTTTATAGTATGCCATTGTGTTAGATGTTGATTGGTCTTTGATTATTTTGATGATGATTATGACATGGTTATGAATATGCTAGAAATAGAATGTGTTACCTTGTTTTGGAAGGGTTTATAATTATTAATGTTATGGGATGCTATTTGAGATATTATATGACACTTTTAAAGGCTATTTAGGTTTGGATACAAGGATGTCGTATTTCTCACTTGTGAGAACCCTATGATGCTTTGATTTCCTTTCACTAGGTATATGAAGATTATATATATGTGCAATGATGTTTATGTATTGCAGTTTGCAGGTAGTAGGGATCAACTCCACTTGAATTGGAAGGTCTCAGCGTACCTTAAACCTAATGGAATAGTTGATTGGATATAGCACCTGGTCCCCTACCCTAGCCATCATCTTCGAAGAGGATGAGTATTCGAACTTTTACCAGTCAGTGTTGTTAGTTTTGTCTATGGTCGGTTGGTGATTTTTTGTGGTCTTTTTTTCAACTTGGGTTAGGGTTCAGTTACTTGTTTGACATTTGGTTCATTTAATTTTAAATTCTTTGAATTTTTTTGTTTTAGTTAATTGATGCATTAAAATAAGTTATTAAATAAAAAGGTGCTATAATAAATAAATAGTAAAAAATAATATAAAAAAATAGAAAGGTGGTTCATGCAATTTCATGCATAACTTTAAACAAATTTTCAAAAAAGAAACTGAATATATTTTTAGGGATTTTGTGAGTTTTTATTGGATTTTTGGTTTTCAAAAAATGTACAACCTTCCTTTTGTAAATAATTATCCCTTTTGGGGGAGATTTTGAATTATTCATTTATTTTTCTAGGAAGGGAAGTAATTTGTCTATAAGAAAATTTCATATGCTGTGGATTTTGTGGGGAAATGGGGATTCTTGGAGGAAATGGACTTGGATTTTGGGAGGAAAATTTCTATAAAATAATTGCATTCCATTGTTGATTCTCAAAAGGGATGAATGTAGAAGGATAGGAAAAGGAAAGCATTGTTTCAAATCAAATTCAGGAAACAAATTCGCAAATGAGTTTTTCATTCTTCTTTCTTTAGTACTATTGTTATGATTGTTTAACGATTTAATTGTGTTGTTTATAATATTAGTGCAAACGTATTTTATGCATATCTTGTAATCGTTGCATTCTTGAGAGGATTACTTATTTACATTTGTTGATTTCTTTCTTGAATGTTTTAACAAATCCAAGTTGTGTTACATATCTTGCAATCATGGCATTCTATGTGATACGTCATTTCCTCCTGCCTGTGAATTTATGAAGAGTTTCTTATCCTTTCAAATAAATATCATTTTGTGCATATCCTGTAGTTCAGTATCCTAGGTCATGCCTTGTTTCCCTTAGTCGATACCTTCTCTCTAAATTTTTTTTAACCCTTAGTAACAAACCCATTATTACGTATCCTGTAGTCACCGCCAAATACATTGCCTAAAAATATCTATGCCTTTTCAACTAACCCAATTTGCACACATCCTATTGTCAATTCATTCTATGTGATGAGATCTCCTTCAGGTTGTTGGTCAAATAGTTCAAATACCTCCTTTGTGCATCCAGAATTCCCACACATGTCTTCCCGAATAATTGCAACTACATCCTGAGACGTATATGTCTCATATGCCATATGTTATACATACAGAATTATATAAATTGGCGCATTCAGTGTAGCACCTGCCAATTACTTTTTCTTCAAAGTTTTGACCAAACTTTGTGGTCGCGGGATCTCCTTGACTGGTGTCATGGAGTAGTGACTAGTGGTGTGTTAATTACCCCTACCATGACAAAATCGTGCAAGTTTACAATATGAATGAGATTTCATGAGAGAGGGTGGTCAATTGAAACTAGAGCCATCTCTGTCATGTGCTTTCCTACATATTCTCTGCCTTAGCATGCACTTGGGTATATTCCACTTTTTCTTTGAATTTTGTATATGGCATTCCCATGCTTGCGTTCTTTACTTATTTGATACTTTTCACTGCTATTTTACTCCTGTGTAATATATTGAGACTTATGTTGATAGTTGATGGTTATGCTTAATATTTGATATTCAATGGAGAGACATTATATTTAGTATGTGATGAATATACATATTGTCTCTCGTACATGTTGAAATTGATATTAAATATTATATAATGTTTTGATAATGTTCATTGTGTTTGTATATAGTTATTGATTGGAAATAAATGTTTGATGGTTGCATTGTATCGATAGAATGCTTTCGATTTAAAAGTAGTATGATTTTCTTAGTTTTTAATTAATAATATATACCTATATCAATTGGGTTTAAAATAATATTATGGTTTTATTTTATATATATGTGTATAATTATAATATAATAAGTGAAGTAATAAAAGGATTTTAAGTTCTTGATTATTGCTAAATAAGTATGAAATTGTTATAGGTATACAATTGGGGAAAATTATTAAGTGAATCAATTTACATTTATATATAAAAATATTCTTTTAACTGAATTATGGATTAGGTGAAAATGTGAGATTGAAATATTTCCTTATTTAAAAGAGTATTTTCCAAGGCTATAATTCTATGTTTTTTTGGTGGTATTGAACAATGTGTTTTATTTCGAATTAGATTATCTTTTGTTAATTAATGCATGTTGATTTCCTTCTTGATTATTTAATAGTTGGTTTGTAAACCTCCTATCTAATTAGTTATTTAGCATAAATGTTATAGTGGTAATGTTTGATTGAATCATTGTATTTAATATTGTGTTTGATTAATGGGAATGGAGTGATTTTTGTTATTGTATAAAAGTTGGAGTCATTTGTGTTAAATTGTTAAGGTTGGTTTCCAAAGGCTTAGGAGGGAGTATTTTTGTATGTATGGGTTTTATGTTGTTTCAATTGGAAGAGATTGGTAATTTTTTGAGTTATGTGCAAGAGGGTCAATTCCTTGCACTATGTATAGATTCTTGTGATTGTCATATGTGTGCAAGAGGTTCAATACCTTGCACTATGTATGGATTTTTGTGATTAGGTTAAGTGTGCAAGATGGTCAATGCATTGCACTGTGGTTGGATTCATGTGATTATGATGAGTATGTAAGATGGTTAATTCCTTGATTTATGTGTAGGGTTTGCTAGTTACAAGTAGGGGGTGGCTCTTAATGGGGGTTAGAATGCAAAGGGGTGACCAGGACAACCCATTGGAGAGTTTCTTAATCCAGTGATAACCTTAATAATGAATTAGGGGTATGGGTAGAATTCACATTAAACAAGATAATGGATGCCTCACCCATTCCTATAGTGCTCATTTAGGCTAAGGATGGGTTGAGAAGGGCTAATTAGAAATATCAACTTCCTTATCCTTACAAAAGGAATGTTGGTTCTACATGTGTCACCCTACGGGGTCGGGACCTAGTGAGAGGTTTATCAAGACAACCATAGATGGGGGTCAGGGTCTAGTGAGAGACTTTCAAGAGCATGTGATGAATCTTCCCTATTGCAGTCTAGCATCCCATAGTTATATTTTCCCCTTTTATTGTTTTTGTCCCTCTAGAAGTGAAGTATGTGTTGTATGTGATGTTAATGTTGTTGCAGTGTTGTGTTGGGTCCATGTATAGCCCTTGTTTATGTTAGTGTGTTGTCTTCTTGAATGTATTTTTGTAGTGGGACCTTGTGTTATCTCCTAGCATAGGGGGTGGGCCTTAGGGCTCCACATGGTCAGGAGGTTGGTGCTTTTTCCTCCATTGGGTATCCTTGCTACATGTTCATGTGCATGGAGGTTTTTCCTTGTGTAGCGGATTCTAGTTATTGTTCTAGTTTGAGAGGACTATTATTTATGTATATGTATTATAATTACAGTATATAAATGCATCTCTTATTGTAACCATATGTATTCTTCCCACATGTACTCAGGGTTCCATAGTTGTAAATGTTGTAATGTTGTAACTAATATTGATGAACTCTCTTGTAATGGATATTGTTAAGTGATGTATTTCGTATATGTTAGCTATTTATAAATGATCTTTAATGATTTTTATCCAATGAAAAGTTATGGAAATACATATTTTAGAATCATATAATGTTGTTATTTAAAATTAACTTTGTTTGTTAGATTAAACATGTTATCGTAGCAATTAATGAAATGAATCTAGTCTCTTGGTTGATAGTTATGTGAGTAGCACATTCATGGAACCTTAGAGGACCTAGGATTAGATTACATGTTATGTTATGTTATGCATTCCACTGTTATTTCTTTAAAAAAAATGTACCATTAATGTGGCATAGTTAGTGTTGTCCTTTGGGGTTCCTTGGCGGGGCATTACAAGGAGCATGCTTAGTGCAGTAAGCTTAGAACAAAATTTTTGGGTTGATATTTTTGCATCTTCTTGTTATCTTGTTAATATATCTCATAAATCAATGCTTTTGGATAAGATACCCATGGAGGTGTGATTGGTAAGAATCCCTCATTAATACATCTTCAAGTATTTGGGTGTGAGGCTCATGCACATGTTTTGAGAGAAAAGAGGAGAAAGTTAGAGAACAAGGAAGTAAAATGTATCTTCATCTAGCATGGTATTGGTATGAATAGGTACAATATTTTGGACCAAGTGGAAAAAAAATATTGTATAGAAGAAGTTTTATTTTCAAAAGAATTGAAACCATTTTTTGTTACTCTATAGCCAGAGAATGAAGAAAAAAATAGGATGTGGTTCATTTTCCTCCTACATCTAAGAAAGAAGAACCAAAATAAACTATTGGATCTTATGATGGGGAGAGATCTAACATGTATGAAGTTTAGAAGAATATGATGAACCTCAACCTCAACCTTTGAGGAGGTCTATGTGAGTTAGGTGTCAACTAGAAAGGTTTATTTATTCATTGTTGGATTCCAAATATATTTTTCCCTTGATTTCTAACACTAATGAGTCTAAAACTATAAAATAGGCTATGAGTATGAGTGATGCAGATTCTTGGATCAAATCCATAGATGAGTTGATGGTTTCTCTAAAGAAAATAACACATGGGATTGGGTGCCTTTTCCTAAAGGATGAAAACATATTTGTTATAAATGGATGTTCAAGAAAAGTGTCATTTTATTGGTATCATAGAGAATCATAAAGTATGTTTGGTCACAAAGGGGTATTCACAAGGGGAGGGAATTGATAATGGTAAAATATTCTCTTGTAGAAAAGTTGACCTCCATTCATTTTTTGTTATCACTTGCTACAAATTATGATTTAGAAGTTTAGAAGATGGATGTGAAGATAGTTTTCCTTCATGGTGATTTGGAGGAAGAAATTTATATGTCACATCCAAATCATTTTATGGTAAAAGGTAAAGAAAATTTAGCTTCCACTTGTTGAATAAATCTCTATATAACTGAAATAGTCTCCTAATATGCGGTACACAATTTTTGGTACTTTTGTCTTATTTTTGGATTTTAGAGGTCTAAATATGATCATTATTTCTACTATAAGATTGATAATGGTATCATTTTCATTATTTCATTATACATAGATGATATTTTTTCTTTAGGAACGGTAAATATTTGATTTTTGATTTAACTTCTTAATTGTTAACATGGTTAAAAATAAAATATCTAGGTGTAGCTAGATAAATTTTGGGAATGGAGATTAGAAGAAATATAGTTCGAAGAAATATTGGGTTAATCCAAAGAAATTTTGTGAAATCACTATTCGATATATTCATCATGGTAGCTTGTAGACTGTTGGTTGTTTCATTTATGATAGGGACAAAGTTATCTATAAACAGTTCTCCAAAATATCCTTTTGAAATAGATGACATGATCAAAGTTCCTTATCCTACTGTTGTTGGTAGTTTGATTTATACCATGGTTTTTACTAGGATAGACATTGCCCAAGTAGTGGGAGTCCTACATCAATTTTTATGGGTAGAATCTTGGATGGCTATATTGTGATATAGTTAGGAGAGTGCTCAAATACTTGAGGGTTACTTCTAAATATTAATTTATTTTCATGGTTATCCTACTTGACCTTAGAATTGTGTTTTGTAGAAGAGGGGGACCAACCACACCAAGGCTCTAGGTCACAGAGAGCTGAGAGTGGAGGGCTGCCCTAATCTACATCAATCTAGGCAAGTGTTTTAGGTCAAGGATAGAGAATGAAGAGCACTCTTAAGTGCTTCTATCACTCTACTAACTTGGGAGGTTGAATAGGGCCAAATGAGCCAGTTTCTAGAACCCAAATCATACCTCAAGTAGCTCTCTGCTTGAGGAAAACAGTGTGGGTCAGGGACAAAATTGTGGAATGTTGGTGTCTCTCTGGGGCACTTTTGTTCATATGGAAAAAGTGTGAAAGTATAGTACAAAATGAAAAAACCTACTAATGGTCTAACTAGTGAAGTTTAACATACTAAGTAGGATTATAAATGATAAAATACAAGAGAACTAAATATATGATGCAAGTAAAAGTGATGATGATGAAAGTGATGAAGATTAACTCACTGCAATTCCAATTCACCGGCAAGCTCCACACGTACGTATGCCTACACACAATCAAGAGTGGAAAAATGTTGGAGTTGTATAGGGTTTTTCCTCAGCCAAACCATCGCTTTGTTGTTTCCACCTCCACAGATAGCCAGAAAATCCATGAGATAGAATATATGATAAAAAGAAAAGGAAAGAAACCGAACAATAGGAATGACACTATGCTATGTAAATCAACAAATGATATCACCTTCTTAATCGAGGTACCCTCAATCATGTAGAGGAGGATGCAAACTTGGTAAGTTCTACATTTCCACAAAAATGAAGAAGCAATCCCTAAAGGCACCAAGTTGCAATTCCAGTGGTGACAAAAGTGCAACAAGATGTAGAGATGGTGCGTAGGATCTCAAGAGCAAGATCAAACCAATGTATGCAATTGTGAGGAATCTTGAGAATTGCACAAAGATCCATCTAGAGTGTAGAAGTGTCAAAGAGATGAAGTGAATGAGAAATATAGGCATTTCAAGAAGCATTTGGATGGAAAGTTCCATTCTTAGTTCGACTAGAAGGTGTAGAGGCACTACACTTCATCACCAATGGAGAACATAATGTCTCTATAGATTCCAGAGGTAGGAATCTATCAGGGACATTAGCACACTGTGTAGACATCCACGTGCCACACATGCATCCTTGACAAAAATTCCCCCACTGATACAAGAGACAAGTGCCAGGTGGGTAGAAAGTTGGTAGGTGATGTGAAATAATTTAGTCAGGGTTGATTTTTCTAAAGTAGAGGGTGTAAAAGGGGAATTTGTGAGTGTTGGATGTTGTGGTTGTGTTGCTGATATGTGGTTGTCATTGATGTCAACACTATTAGCATAAATGCATTTGAAGTTGTATATGTCAAGGATATTGAGAAAATTATAAAGAAATAAGTTGCAGGTTGTCAATGGTAAAGTGAAGTTGAGTTTGTCGGTATGTTCTATACATTGATGATAAGAGGTTGTGGACTAAAGGGTTTGTTGCTGATTGTATCTAGTTTATCCATGTTAATTTTTAGAGATCCGCATGAAGATTTCCATTCAGACAGTTTTTTGTGAACCCTATTAGAGCATTACAAGTAATATGTACATTATTCCATAGAATGGTCCTACTACTTCTGCTAAGATCAGAGATGCTAAGTATAATATCCAAGCTAAGGAAGCTTTGTTGAGTGCTTTGAATTATTCTGAGATGACAAATGTTATGGATCTGAATACTGCTTATGAGATTGGGAAAAAGTTGGAAACCTTGTATGAAGTTGATGCTAATTTGAAGATTTCTAAGTTACAGAGTTTGAAAGGGAAATATGAAAGGTTGAGAATGGGTGATGATGAGAACATTAACACTTTCATGCAAAGAGTGAATGAACTTGTGTGTGGTATTAGATGTTCTAGTGGAAAGATAGATGAATCTAAGATTGTCGCTAAAGTGCTTTGATCCTTGCCTGAATCTTACAAAGTCAAAGCTAGTGCTATTGAAGAGCTCTGGACTATAACAAACATAACTAGAGATACATTGGTTGGTAAGTTGACTGCTTTTGAGTTGAGTGAATTTGGAGATGCCCTCCCTAAGGTTGAATCTACATTAAAGGCTTCTACTTCTAGGAGAGATAGACAAAGATATGATTTGGGTGAGAGTTCATCTAGAAAGACATTCAAGTATGAGGATGAAATCAAATAGATTGAAGAAGAAGAAAGAGAGCTAGAAGAGTTGGAAGCACTTATTTTCAAAAGAGTACCAAGAGGAAAATGTAAGTATGAAGGAAAATTGCATTTGAAATGATTTTCTTGCAATAACATAGGTCATTTTGCATCAAGGTGTCCGGAAAGAGTTTCTAAGCCAAGACATAACAAGCCTAGATTTCAAAAGAAGTGTTAGTATGTTGTTAATGAAGGCGTGATAGATGATAAATATGATAAATGGAATAGAAATGATGATGAATGGGTCTTTATTGCTATCAAGGAAAATAGTCTTGTATCTATTGAATCTGTTGGTTGTACTAATGTGGAAAAATCCCTAGCTGGTCGAGTTGAAGAAAAAGATGAATGGGTGATTGATAGTGGATGTTCACATCATATGATAGGAGACAGAAGTAAGTTTGTAAGCATGGAAAAGTATGATGGTGGCATTGTGAGATTTGGTGATAATACAACTAGTGTGATCCATGGAAGAGGTTGCATTTCTCTTGATGGTAAGCATAATACTGATGATGTTTTGTATGTAGAAGGATTGAAGCATAATATTGAGTGTTGGTAAAATGGTTGATAAGGAATACAATCTTTAGTTCAAGGATGGAAAGTGCATAATATTGAGTTCTTGAAATGAAATTGCATCAGGTACAAAGAAAAAGGGTAATATCTTTCACTTGAGTACTGCTAGCAAAAGTTGTTTGATTGCTCAAGTTGATGAAAGTTGGTTATGGAATAGGAGGTTGTGTCATGTTAACTTTGATAATATTGTAAAGATAAGTTCCACTAAGGCTATGAGAGATCTACCTAAGTTGGTGAAACCTACTAACACAATATGCAAGGAATGTCAATTGGGAAAGAAAACCATAATTTCATTTCGAAGTAAAAAGCATTGTTCAAATGAATTGTTAGAGCTTGTGCATACTGATCTATGTGGTCCCTATAAGGTTAGAAGTTTACAAGGTTACAGGTATTTCATGTTACTCATTGATGATTATTCTAGAATGGTATGGGTTACTTTCTTAAGGGAGAAATCTGAAGCACTGGAAAAGTTCAAGATCTTTAAAGCCATGGTTGAGACAAAGATAGGTTTGAAGATTAAATGTCTGAGATTAGATAGAGGTGGTGAATTCACTTCTAGTGAATTTAATTCTTTTTGTGAATTGCATGAAATAAAGAGACAATTATCTGCACCACGACACCTCAACAAAATGGAGTTGTGGAAAGGAAGAACAAAACAATTGAAGATGTTGCTAGAACTATGATGCTAGAAGGAAATGTTCCTCATATATATTGGAGAGAAGCTATGAGTACTACTGTGTACACACATAACCGGGTGGAAATCAAAGGTGATACTGGTAAGACCCCTTTTGAGCTATGGATTGGTCAAAAGTCTACTATTAAATACTTCAAGATATTTGGAAGCAAATGTTATATTAAGAGAGATGAAGACATAGGAAAGTTTGATGCTAGGAGTGATGAACGTATCTTTCTAGGTTATTCTACTAAAAGCAAGGCCTACTTGTGCTACAATAAAAGATTAAAGAAAATGGTTGAAAGTGCAAATGTTAAGGTTGATGAAGATTTAGGTGCACCATCCAAAACCTGTCGATATGAATCTGATGATCAAGATGATAGTACAAATGAAGGAAAGAAAGTTTAGACTAAAAATCAAGTGCAAATCAATCTGGTAAATCGGGAGAATGAGGAAGGAGAAACTAGTGAAAGAGAATATGAGAGATCAGAAGAGCCTGAAGTTCAAGAAAATCCTAAGAAGACTCTAAGGTATGTAAGAATGAATCATTCAGAAGATCGGATTATTGGTGATAAGAATAAAGGTGTTGAAACTAGGAGAAAGATTGTAGAAGAATATTGCTTGATTTAAAAATCTTAGCCTACTAGTTTGAATGAAGCATGTAAAGATGAGCATTGGATTGAAGCAATGAAAGAAGAGTTAAAACAGATTGAAAAGAATGATATATGGATTCTTGTTCCCAAACCTAAGGATAAGAATGTAATTGGAACTAAATGGGTCTTTAGAAACAAACTGAATGAGCAAGGTGAAGTGGTTAGAAACAAAGCAAAATTGGTATGTAAAGGATATTCACAAATGGAAGGAATTGATCTTGAAGAGACCTTTTCCCCTATTGCTAGAATTGAAGTTGTAAGATTATTTCTTGCCTATGCTGCTCACAAGAACTACAAAGTTTATCATATGGATGCCAAATCAGCTTTTCTAAATGGTGAATTGGAAGCAGAAGTGTATGTTGAGCACCGTGATGGATTCCAATTGACTGATAAAGAAGATATGGTGTGTCAGTTGAAGAAAGCATTGTATGGACTCAAGCAAGCCCCTAGAGCATGGTATGCAAGATTGGACAAGTATTTGTTGAAGCTTGGATTTAACAAAGGTACTACTGATAGTAATCTGTATTTCAAGATTGACCAAGATAAAGATTTGATTGTTGAAGTCTTTGTTGATGATTTTTTTTTTGGAGGAGATGATGCTTTGTGCATGAATTTTGCTAATGAGATGCATAATGAATTTGAGATGTCTATGATTGGTGAGTTGAAATTATTTTTGGGATTGCAAATTACTTAGATGAAGGGATTTTTATATCTCAATCCAAGTATGTGAAGGAATTGTTGAAGAAGTTTGGTATGGAAGATTCAAAGCTAGTTGGTACACCCATGGTGGCCGGATGCAAGTTGACAACAAAAGATGATTCTCCAAAAGAAAATCAAACAAGATACAAATCAATGATTGGTGGATTGCTATATTTAACTCAAACTAGGCCTGATATCATGAATGTTGTATGTATTGTTGCAAGATTTCAAGCTAATCCAAAAGAATCTCATGTGACTGTTGTGAAGAGAATTTTTAGATACTTGAAGGGAACTGTTGATCTTGGCCTATGGTATCCTAAAGATGGTGACCTTACTTTGAGTTCCTTTACTGATGTTTAGTGGGTAGGAGATGTGAATGACAGAAAAAGTACTAGTGGTGGAGCATTTTTCTTGGGTAAGAAGCTAATTTCATGGTTAAGCAAGAAGTAAAATGCCATTTCCTTGTCTATTACAGAGGTCGAATACATTGTTGCTACTAATAATTGTACTCAAGTCCTATGGATGAAGCAGTGCTGAAGGATATTAGAGTTGCATATGATGAGCCTATTGCTATATTTTGTGATAATTCAAGTGTTATTAACATTTCTAAGAATCTGGTGCTGCATTCAAAAACAAAACATATATCTATCAAGTTTCACTTTTTGAGGGAGAAGGTAAGTGAAAAGGAAGTTAGATTGGAGTATGTGCCTACTAAGGAGTAGATTGCAAACATTTTTACCAAGTCGTTGCTTAAGGATAATTTTGAGTATCTCAGAGGGAAGTTAGGGGTGATTACCCCTCCTAATCAGAACTAGGATGTAATGTAATGTGTGCATCAGTCCATGTATTTCACAGTCATATCTTGTTTCAGATTGATGTTGTGATGGCTGCTACTCAGGGGGAGTAGTCAGATGTTCAAAAATTTAGATATGTGATTTAGAGCTTAGAGATCTTTTTCATTAATGTCAAATGGGGAGAAGAGTCATGTGGAAAACATGTGATTACTTGAGGAGAAGATCCTTATGGGGAGAAAGATAATGTGAAAGTGTTGAGGAGATGATTCAAAACCTAAGCAGGAGTTAGTTGTGTTGATGGTGTTTTTCACATCATGTGTTGCCATCAATTCCAAAGGGGGAGATTGTTGGATGTTGTGGTTGTGTTGCTGATATGTGGTTGTCATTGATTTCAAAACTATTAGCATAAATGCATTTGAAGCTGCATATGTCGAGGATATTGAGAAAATTGTAAATAAATGTTGCAAGTTGTTAGTGGTAAAGTGAAGTTCAATTTGTTGGTATGTTATGTATGTTGATGATCAGATGTTATGGACTAAAGGGTTTGTTGCTGAGTGTATCTAGTTTATCCATGTCAAGTTTCAGAGATCTACATGAAGATTTGATCGAGTTATGAAGATTTCCATTCTGACAGTTTTTTTGTTTCTTTAGTTGGTGTTCCTGATTGAGGATGATACTATTTGTAGTGCCCCTCCAATTGCTACTATGTGTTTTTGATTTGTTCAGGCTACTAGATGATACCTTGTTATAATTGTATGATCACTAACATTGGAGCGATGATGATGTTATACTTTGATGTGATGATACATTATGTGGTTGCTTATGGTTTATGCTATGTTTTTGGATTAACATAGTTGCTATTTGAGTTAATATTGATGTACATTCATATGATGATTTATCGATGCTTTATTCTTGTCAGTCTTGTGCGACTATATTGGTGAAGAGGATGGGATTACATCACTCGCATGCAGGCACCCTGTGATTCCGCAATTTCTCTTCATGGTGTGTCTACTATGTTTATATACATGTTTGACATTCATCTTGTTTGTAGGATTATAGGTACAGGACATCGTCTCCACCTAGCTTCACAGGTATGAGCATGTCTATTTTTCCAATGGTTATGTTTATAGGGAGATAGTAACAGAGTGGCCTTGTCAAACCACAAACCCAGTCACAGTGTGTCATCAGTTCTTGTTTGGTTGGTTATTGAGTCATGTCGTCTTTGTTGGTTTGATAATTTATTATCTTGTGAGATTGTTTGTGAAAATTAATGTTTAAGCGCTTTAAATGTTAATTTATGTATTTTAGATTAAAGTTGTTAATTAATTTAATTTAATTCGTTTGGTATGGTAATTTAATCTATTGATTAAATTCATCTTATTAAGTGGATAAATTAATTAATTAATTAAACTAAGCTTGTTGATTAAATAAATTAATTAATTTAAGTTTTTTTGATAAAGTGCAAAGTTTAAATTATTTAAATTTGTTTTGAAATTAAATTGTGATTTAAATTATTTAAATCCAATTAAGTTGTAAATGCATGATGGAAAATATCTTTGATTGAGAAGATATTTTAGTTGACAAGTGTTAGTTAATTTACTGAGGGATATGATTTGATAAAATATCACGGAAAGAATATGGGGAATTAATTAAGAAAAGGAAGAGTTGTTTTTCATGAGAATTGCTGCAAGGTTCTTGTGTGAAGTTCTTTTTGTTAATTTTTTTTAAAAAGTTTGTAGGGAAGTTCTTGGCTGAAATTGTTTTGCACATCTTCTAGAAGAGGAAATTTTTGGGAAAGCTTGGGAAAATTGCAATTCGAAGGCTCAACATAATTCTTCATCAAATTCAAGCTTGATGATCTAGGTTCCTTATTTTAATTGTTTATTTAATTGTGTTTTTAAAAATATTGCTTGTATAATTCTGTAGAAGTTTGTTTGATATTTGTGAAATTGCAATGAGAGTAGAAGCCTTTAATTATTTTTTTAATTTGGAAACGTCCTGTGTTTGAAGATTTGTATATGAATATTTTAGTGCTTTTGTAGAAAATTTTATAGTGAAATCAGAGAACCTCTGTAGAAAAATTGAATTTAAACTATAGAAAAATCAAATAAGAAAACAACAAAAGATGGGAACAACCTCATACAAGTTTGATTTGATATTTTCTATAAAAATTAAGAAAATAAAACCTCTGTAATTCATCAATCTTTCCTGTAGAAACTTCATTTTAAATTTACTTATTTGTAATGTTAAATTTATAATATATATGTATATATTTAAGAATATATACATTCACATATTTGAATTAAAATATGAGTCTTTCCTGTAGAAATTGATCTGGAGAAGATTGTTTTAAAAAAATCAATAAAAATTTGTATTGGGAAAATTTTAGAAACACCTGTACGACAAATTTTGAACCAGAATAAAAATAATAATAATAATAATAAACAAATTGTTGAGGGAGTTGGGGAAGATACCCCACAGCTACACCCTCATGGGAGTGATTCCTCCACAAGAAGCGACCCCATGGAGGGGGGGTTGCATGGGCAATATGCCCCAGCCTTCCCTTTTGCTGGGTACACAGGTTTGTACCCTACGTTTCTTGTTTGGTATATTAAATTTTAATTTATATATTATATTTAATATATGTTATATATTTTAAATTTTAAGTATTTATATATTTTGTATATATGAGTTCTTAGATGGGTTTGGAATTTTAAATGATATTATAAATATATATTTAAAATAAATATTTTTATATTTAAACATATATGTATATAATTGTATATTCATTAGTTATATAATTATATATGTATATGTTTAATATATATATTTATTTTAAGGTTATTTTTTTATAAAGATGTAAGTATTTCTTTTTGTATTAAAATGATTTTATTGATAAGTTGACTTTTATCATTAGATGAAATTGAGAATAATTGAAGGAAAACAATTAACTTTAGTTTCTTATTGGAAATGTAAATGAAATTATGTATTATTTTGATTGTTTGCATGCAATATGTAATTGCCTTATTTGGATTTAGAATATCCTAATATTAGATTTTATCTTGTGCTTGAAATTGTTTTAAAGTTATGTTTCTCTCATTCTCATTATTGGGGCAATTTGAGTTATTGTTTATGTAAGACTTCCAAATGTGTCTCCTTTATGGTGGGGTTGTAACTTGTGTTGGTTTGGCTTTTGAGTTTAACTTGGGTAGTCCACAGATTATGTTTCAGTTGGACTTGGTTATGTGAACATATTGTGTTGTTTAATTAATGTTGTGTTGTAAATGGTTATGTGCACATGGAAGTTGTTAATTTGAACACCCGGTTACTATGAACAGGATGTGTGACCTTATGTTTTAAGGTTGAGATGTGCTATCAGTATTGTGCACCTTGTCTACCCATAGTATTGTGGATTTGAACTTTGTGTTGTCTATAGGAGAGTGGCTCTTTGTGGGGTTCCGACGCACAAAGGGGCATAAGGGTAACTCACCTAGGGTTTAATCAAGTGATAATTTAAAAGAATTAATGGGGAACTTTCACACTAATAATGATAATGAATTCCTCTCTCATGGATCATGCACTTGATAAGGCTTGAGATGAGATGAGATGCATAGTTTTGCATGAGGGTCCGGTGGCCAGTAGAGGAAAGCCAGGGTAACCCAGGATGGGGGTCCGGTAGCCTAGGAAGGTTGAGCTAGGGTAACTCATAGAAAATTATGTGTGACACTCTTCCTATGACAACAGTCAGACAGTTTGTGTGTAGTGTACAAATGTTGTACTTGATCTTTGTTATCTAGAAGCAATGTAACCGTCTTATGAGTTTCGTACTTGTGTTGCATAGAAATGTATTTTCTTGTGTTTAGGGGTTGTAGGTTTTGTCTTGGAAACTCTTTTACTATCTCCTAGCATGGAGGGAGTGGACCTTCGGGTACCACGCAGTTGGGAGGAAACTGTGCTATTTATTTCATTGAGTTCTCCCACTGGTGTTGCTATTCTTGGACAACTTTGTTTGTGAGATAGGTTCCTATTTCTCTCATTCATGTTGGTGGGTACTTCTTGATGGAGAGCTTGTGTGCACTAGTGGACTTGTATATTATTTCATGTACTATTTTGTAACAATTGTAACCTTGTAATTATATCACTCCTCAAGTGTAATTGAGGAGCGCCCTTGTAATTTGTAATTGTAAATCTTGTGTATTAGACATCTCTTTTGAGAATGAGCATTGTAATGTAATATGAAATGAATGTAAGATGTATGAAAATAGTATCACATCTTTTGTATCTTATGTGTTGTAATTTAATGATGATGGATGTATGTACTTTATTTATGAGCATTAAATGTATGTGATGTTTAATTGTAATAGTTAGACTCATAATTTGTTAAGAATTGCCATGATCCTTGGAGAATGTAGGAGCTAGTGTAGTATAATTCATAAGTTTAATATCATCTTTAAAAAAAATGGTTCACTTTCATTTAAATGTGTTACATTCTCTAGGGTTTCAGGGTGGGCGTTACACTACTTCAGTTTGTTTAGTTGTTGTGGATGCTTCTCTAGTGATTCATGTTGATTTTGGATGTTTCTAGATCATGCTCTATCTTTGTTGCACGTCCACATTGACCGTTGTGATCATGGTTGGTGATTTTCTCTTGCATGTTCATGTTTTTCTTGTCCTTGGCCAACATGGTGTTGAAGCATGTTATGGATCTTCGAGGAGTAATTAAGTGAAGTGTTTTCATGTTGGAGATATTTTTTTGGGTCCTCACTAAGTTTTTGCCAACTTTGGTTTATCCGCATTGATAATATTTAATGATTTGGGCCGACAGTTTATATTCATTTCATTATTTCTTTGTGGCCAACTTGTAGCAATGAAATTTCATGTTGCGGATATATAAGAGCGATTGTTTATTCAAATTGAAGTGTGAGAATGTATGCCAGTGGATTCTAAGTGTGTGTGTATGTGTGAATATCATTCAAAGGCATAGCAGAGTGTGAAGAAGAGTGAAGAAGAGTGAAAAAGTGTTCATGTGCTTAATTGGAACTATAATTAGGCATTAGCAGATGTTATTTTCTCAGTTCAAAATATGGATGGTTTTAATTTGAATCTCTTTGTAATACAGTGTGGCTTCCTTTCTAATTGAGTAGTGAGCTCTAGGTAGTGTGCTTGAATGCATGTGCATTCCCCATATTTCATTTTCATTATACTTTTAATAGGGTATAATCTTGTGGACTGACCTCCATAGTGTTTTTTCCCCTAAAAGGGTTTCCACATAAAAAATCTTGGTGTTATGTGTGTTTTTGATGTGTTGTTGATTCATGCTTTCATGGTTAATTATCAGATCTAAGAATAAGGTTAATAAGTCGAATAATTTTTGAATTTCTAAGACAACTAATTCACCCCCCCTCTCAGTTGTTTTCCCTTGTTTTTCCAACAACAAGAGGGGTGAGAATTCACTCCCATATTTTTTTCTACCACTTTAGTGAGCATTTTTGTCAATGAGTGTTCGATAAAGTAGATTGAAGATTTTAGAAATGTATACCTAAACCATTGAGGAAGAATATCACAATCTAGTGAGCTCGAAAGCACAAGATAGAAAAATAACTCAAGTACTCTCTCCTGAGGAGGTTTGAGCAAAGGACTCTGTAGATCCTCAGAGCTATAGAGTTTATCAAAGTGCACTGAAGGCTTGCAAACCATTGATGTAAAAATCCCACAAGATGCAAGTGCTTCATAGATCCTTGAACCTACAAAGAAAGCTCCCCCAGATACTCTCTCCTAAAGGAAGCCCGATGTAAGGGGACTTCGCAGAGTCGGACTAGAAAGTAGCTTCACATGTGCACTTGCAAAGCAACATGTTAATCCATAGACAAAACATGTTAGATGTCAAAATGCAGCCATGTAGGCAGACAAGCAAGTAGACAATCACACAGATAGTCAAAAATTCAAGGAAGATATTTCAAAGGGATCCCTCGAGAACCCTTCAAAAGAAGAGGGGTCCACTCAAGGGATGCACATTTTTGAAAGTTAAAGAGCATTTTTTGCAAATCAATTCAACATCAAGGAATCCTTTTGAAAGATGTTTACTTCATCAAGGAATTCAAAAGGAAGAAGGTTCCCTTGCATGGTGAAGATTAGGCTTCAACCGCAGGAGAAGGTGCTCCCTCCTCAGGGGGAGGTTTTTCAAATTCTTTCTTTGCAAACCCGTGATGAAGGAAGAATATTCCCCAATGGGTCCTTGTTAAGGAATGTGATTTTTTTGAAAAGTGTTTTGAAGGGATTTTCAAGAAAATATTCATTGGCCACCAAATACATTTTCTAAAAATTGAAGTGACATGATAGCCCCCCCTTAGGATGGTGCATGTTGAATACAGAGGCATGTGGCATCCTAAGGAGAGAAAAGAAAGAATGAAAAAGTGATGTGTCTCACAGAATATAGCGGGATGTAACCATGGTAATGTTTTTGTACACACAAGGGACAACACATGAGCACCAAAACATCACAAATCAAGCAAGAAATATAAAACAAAAGAAAGAAGAGATCATCACAAACAAGGGACAGGGGTGATCTGATATTTCAAGATCAGAATTGCTCATAAATATAGACAAATAGAAATGAACTATCATCAACCCCCTACTATATCAGACCATATGCAGAATGCATGAGAAGACAAAGTACAAATAAAAAATTGGGTCCACATGGAAGGTAAGCCTAAATGCCCCCAACACATTGCATCATCCCCAATTTTCAAAATTCAATACACATAACAGAGGAAGAATGATGTAACAAATAGAGGAAGTTTCACAACACATAAAAAATCCTATATCTAAGCACCTTTGAGGATGACGAACATATAACACAAGCACGTGGGAACACAAACACACACACACAATTTACTCTATAGATAAAAAAGAGGCACGCCCTAGTCCTCATCAAACAAGAGGCTGCCAACTTCCCAATCTCAATCATTATATGGGGAAGGCGAATGATCCTGCAAGGGAAGAATATTAAGGGGGAACCCTCTGACCCCTAGAAATAATAGCCAATGAAGAAGGTCCCTCAAGGTATTCTACACTCAGTTCTTATGGGTGAATGCCAATGACTTCTCAATTTTTTTTGATAAGGCTGAGACCTCACCCACAAAATTAAACATGCACTTCATAGGAGTTCCATGTGTTAAACAAGGGAAGCAATGCCTGAAATTCACTGCTAGACTCACCGGGTGACTTGGGAGCAGTGAAAAACTTTGGGGACATTGGAACTTCCCTCATCACCAGGACGATGCATGCTAATGTAGAAACACCCTCCAAAGAAGGTGAACATCTCTTTTGGCCCCCATTGCTAGAAAGGCCATCCTACATCTTCCGCTTCATAGGAGGATGTGAGATCCCCATAGATGAGGTAGAAGGCATGGAGGAAGAGAAAAATACCATGGCAGACATCACTGAGGTGTTTGGAATGTTTATGAGCTTTGAAAATGGTAGGTCAATGTCTGAGAGGGACATCAAAAAAGGAAGATTGACTGAAAGAGCAATAAACACTTGCATCCTCTTCAGGTTATGAATTTTTATGCTCACAGTAGGAGCCAGAAGTAGCATTGAAGCTGGTGGAACTGAAGCAGAGGGGATAGGAGAGAAAGACACGACAAAAGGTGTCAAGAAAGAAATTGTTGACTCCCCTTCCTCTACAAGGCGGCCTGCTTAGCAACTAAAGCCTTTTACTGATTCTTGCACTCATGTGTAAGGTGGTTCCTACGACTCTAGGAGCTAGAGACTGGAAGCTAAGATGGAATGAAGGATTCCTATTCAACAATCAAAGTGTCCATCATAGCCACTTCTGGTGTAGGGAGAGACTCCTAGATGAGAATAGGAGGGAGAGGTTGAGAAGAGGTCGGTATGATAGCAGGGGGAGTAGGCACTAACACCTCAGTGGTAAGCCTCTTCCCATTCACTACCTTAGGGGGAGGAGTGGTAGGAGGCTATGGAGGCTGAGACATAAAGGACTCCCCATGGGGACCCTTCCCCTTACCATACCAAATGGGCCTAGGCACTATGGATAGAATAGGAAGTTCAAAAGCTAGACACTTCAACTTTCACCATGCGAGCACCATCAGATTCTCTAACAAGCACCTAGGAACAAAATTTGATGACATCATAGTAGGGCAAGAGGAAGTGATAGGTAGGATAGGGGAAGAGGAGGAAGAGGAATCTTGAGAGTGCTTCTCTTCCTCCCTTCTCTAAGCCAAGGTGGCATCACTGTCAACCTTTAGGCAAGCCCTATGTGAGATGACACAAGGAGGAGGGTATCTCACCTTAGGCATTACGCCCCCACTCTTGTACTTCACATGGCTTCAATACAAGAGGTATTCCCTATGAGGAAGCGGCCCAATGGGTGTAGGCCAAAAGTGATCTAGTGAGTAGCCACCAAGCACAATCAATGGCTTATAGTCGGTGTCATGGACTACATGCATTGTACCCTCATGGATGAATTTCAAAAACTTATGCACTACTGAGGGAACTATATTCATAGCAACCAACCAAGGGATACCCAGTTTCACCCTAAAGAGTTTAGACCCCGAGATTATTTCAATGAGTAAATTTACTGATTTAGGTCCAACCAAGATGGACAAGGTGATGCAGCTAATCGAAGGTACGAAAAGGCCATCATGTGTATGGATGGTACTCTTGGATTCATCATGCCCATCTCTATGCAATAAATTAATCAACATAATCTCCTTAATGATGGCATTCACCCGACACATTGGATCAACAAGAACACCTATTACAGTGTTTCCATTGATTCGTGTGGGGATGCATAAGGGATGGCTCTCTATTATAGTTCACCATTAATTCTTGCGAGGTGAAAGTTATACCAAGGGAACTACTCACAGGTTACACATATGGGATGGGCAAATGTAAAAAGGAGGCCATTACATATACTGGTTAGAACTTTCATAGAGCTCCTAAAGGTCTTACAACTAGACAGTGACCCAACTAAGGTTTCATTATGTGATGCTTACAAAACCTTCCAACTATGCCACTAGGGGTCATAGGTTGGGTTGCAAGGTGAGACACCTCCAACACTCACACCTACAATGGTCCTAGGATATGAGGAAAGGGCTTTCAACATTGCTAAATGAAACCAAATGGTTCATGTCAAGTTCACCAAAATGTAGAAGAGGGGGACTAACCACACCAAGGCTCCAAGTCACATAGATCCAAGAGTGTAGGGCTTCTCTAATCTACCTCAAGTGAAGCAAGTGTTTTAGGTCAAGGATATAGAATGAAGAGCGCTCTCAAGTGCTTCTGTCACTCTACTAACCTGTGAGGTTGAACAGGGCTAAACAAGCCAATTTCTAGAACCTGAACCATAACTCAAGTAGCTCTCTACTTGAGGAAAAAAATGTGATTCAACGACAACAACATGGTGTTCTGGCATTTCTCTAGAGCCCTAGTGTTTGTATGACTAGAAAGTGTGAAAGTATAGTACAAAATGCAAAAAACCTACTAATGGTCTAGCTAGTGAAGTTTAACGTACTAAGTAGAATTATAAATGATAAAATACAAGAGATAACTAAAATGATGATGCAAGTAAAAGTAACAAAGATGAAAGTGATGAAGATTAACTCACTAAAAGTCCAGTTCACTAGCAAGCTCCACATGTGTGTGTACCTAAACAAAGTCAAGAGAGGAAAAATGTTAGGGCTATATAGGGGTTTTCCTCAGTCAAACCCCCACTTTGGTGTTTCCACCTCCATGGACAACCAAGAAAGTCACAAGATAGGAGATATGATAAAGAAATCAAAGGAAATAAACCGAACAATAACAATGACACTATGCTACGTAAATCAACAATATCACCTTCTCAATGGAGGTTCCCTCAAGCATGTAGAGGAGGATATAAACTTGGTAAGGTCTATGTTGTTGCAACAATGAAGAAGAAGTCCCTTGAGACACCAAGTTGTAATTCCAATGGTGGAAAAAGTGCAACAAGATGTAGAGATGGTGTGTAGGAGCTCAAGAGCAAGATAAAACTAATGTATACAATTGTGAGGAAGCTTGAGAATTTCTCAAAGATCCAACTAGAGTATAGAAGTGTCAAAGATATTAATTGAATGAGAAAGATAGGAATTTCAAGAAGCATTTGGAGGGAAATATCCATTCTCAGGTTGATTGGAAGGCGTAGAGGTGTTACGCTTCATCACCAATGGAGAACATAACGTATCTACATATTCTAGAGGTAGGAATCTGTTAGGGATGACAGCATGCCACACAGATGTCTACATGTTGTGCACACATCCTCGATAGAAATTTCCCCAGTGACATTATAGATAAGCATCAGGTAGATGGATAGCAGGAAGGTGATGTGGAATAATTTAGTCGAGTTTAATTTTCCTGAAGTAGAGGGTGTAAAAGGGGAGTTTGTGAGAGGGGTGCAAATTCACTCCTATACAAGTTCATATTCATGGATTTGTGGATTTTGATTGGGCAAGTGACATTTATAGTAGAAGATCCACCAATGGATATATTTTCATTTATAGTCACTTTTTCCATAATAAAAGTATAATGTATGGTAACTAATCATGCTTGTAAGGAATCCATTTGGCTATGATGGTTGTGTTCCAATTTTGGGCTTGATGTAGCTATGATTACTATCTGTTCTAAAATTTAGAGTTTCATTTTATTACTAAAGAAACCTATGTTCCATGACAAAACAAAGACCATTGGTGTTTACTTCCATTTTGTTTTTGTCATGGTGGAAGATAGGAGGGTGAAGCTAGAGAAATTTGAAACTTTGATGAATGTTGCAAATGCATTGACAAGGTTGGTGAGCATAGAGAAGTTCATTGTAAGGTGTGCACCCTTGCTCTCATTATGTTATTCAGTACAACACTCAGGTTTGTGACATGGCTTAACCACCTCCCATGAATTCATCAACTCTAGAAGTTGTATCAAGCATTAATGAGACAAAATTTTGGTGTAATGAAAACTGTTTGTGCAACAATTGGTATCAGAGAATGGGTCAATAGTTTGAACCCCTAACTTTTTCTAGGGTGATTGTTGGAAGGTGTGTGCCCTTAGTCTCCTTGTGTTTTATAGTGTAGTACTCAAGTTTGTGACATTGCTTAATTGCTTCCCATGGATTCATTAACTTTGGCGATTGTATTGAGCATTAACATGTCAATCTTTTGGTACAATTACAACTATCTATGCAACAAAGTTTAGATGGTATTTCAATTTTATGGACCTCTTAATCCCTAGCATTTAAATCTTATTCAGATTGGTTCTAGTAAGGTGTTCAAAATGTGGGAGAATGTTGGCAATTAAGGTATATAAGCCTTAGTATTTTCTAGCATTGATTTAATTAATTTTTTATTTTTTTTCCTATGTTGTATTTTCTTTCTCATCTTATTTAATCTAGTATGACTTGGATTGGTGATTTTTCATCATGTTGGCAAGTGACATGGGAGGTGACAAGAAAGTTTGTGTCCCCACATGGGAATTATGAACTCTAATTTTTGGTATAGCATATTTTCCAAGTGTTAGCATCTTGTAATTATGGTATTATAAATTCATATGACAAGTTTTGATGCGTAGGAACTAGATTCTATGATAGGTAAGAAAAGTGTTGGAAGATATATTTGTATGGGGAATCTAGGCACCCATTTTGAGTTAGACAAGTTTTAAGAGGATCATATATTATTAGTCATATATTATGGATTCTCTTATAACTGTAAGTTTTTCATTTATGATAGATTCTATGTCAATTGTAAGGTGTGTAAGAGCATTTGTCATACATATTTTGAGTAAAAGTGGGGAATCCAAGTTTGGAGGTTTCATTGAGGAGTCAAGAAATCTTGTACAAGTGTCATTTGCATGCTTATAAGTGGTGGAAAAATGGACCAAGTGGATTTTGGATGCCCATATCTTCTAGCTTCCTCTAGAAGTTACCTTCATACTTATATTATCTATATATTGATGTATTGAAGTGGGTTATGTATGTTGGTTCTTTAGTACCATTATGCTATCAAAATAGCTCCAAAATCAACACTGTATACTCCTAGAAGAAGACTTTATTTACAAGATTGTAAACATTGTTTCATTCATAATAAATTGAATAAGCTTTTGGAGTGTGTTGTTTTTCATTCAAAAGGGTTTTCCCAATGTATATCATCTATTGTGTAATATTTTTTATTTACATGTGTGATAGATTACCATCCTTGTATTGTGTTTCTCATTACTATAATGATTTAAAAGAAAAAGTTCTACAACTTTCCTCTTTAGATTGGTGTAGGAAGTGTATTTTGTCTACCTTTCTTCCTTTCAATATGGACCAAAATCATGTCTTTATAAGGCCTCTTCTAGCTCTTATCCATGTACTAAAAAATCCAAAAATACTAGAGAACAATGCAATGGTGTTATTATTCTTTCTAATGGCCTTCTTTCTCAATTATGAAAATTAATTAATAAACAAATTGTATGTATTGTCATTCATAAAAAATATTTTAGATATTTCTAATAGCAGAGTAAGTAAAGACATTAATAGAGAGAGAAAAGGAAGAACCTTGTCTAACATACCTTCTTGTTTAATAACTTGTTGCAATACCTCATCTAGTTATATAACCACTATTTTAGGCATCATTGGTGAAGATAGCAACACCATAATTAAAAATTTACAAAATGGTCAATAGTTTTATACTTGAAACCAATTCGATCAAACTAGTGCTACTCTCAATTTGTCTACACTTCAAAGAACATAAATATTTGGTGCAGGAGGACCTACACCACAATGTTCATTTTTGGTCAATTGAGTGCCTAGTAGGTTTATGTTAAGTATTTTGTGTTTATTTTGTCCAATAAGGTCTAAAAATACTAGCCATAATGTAATAAATGTGTTTGTTGAGTCATTTAGGGAAGAAGGTTAATCTTGCACCTACAAGTGTTTGTAGCCTTTGAAGGAATTAACTTGAATTTTTATGTGAAAGTGAAAGGTTGGAATTTTGAACATGTAATAAGGCTAATTCCAAGCCATTTCAATGTTTTTGGGAGTCTTAGGTATTAGGAAGTGGGAAGATGCTTTAAGAATGCAATATTGTCTTAATGGAATTTGTTGTAATCTACACTTTATAATGTAATTATCATTAACCAACGGTTCCATCCTTTGAAAATCAGTTGAGGGCCATTGGAAGTGATGGAGACAAGTTTAAAAATCCTCCCTTGGGTCGAGGCTAGTTGTTGATGAAGTTTTGAAGCATTAAATACAATTAAAAAAAATGTTTTCCTAGTTTTTCTAGCATTTTTCACTATTCCCGTGCTTGGTACAGTCTGGTAAATCATTGTACTAGCCCCCCAATTGACATGGTTTGAAAGAGGATAGAGTCTAATTTCTTTTGGTGGAAATTTGAGTCAATTTCATTGAGTATTGACGAAGTTACATCAATTTTTCTGTAGGAGGGTCTAAAACCCTACCAAACCAGGGTTTGGACACAAATATGTTGTAATTTCCCATTCCACCATGGGAGAACTCTGATTTTTTTGGTGGAATGGTGGTTTATAACTTATTTTCATTATACAATTTGTTTTAGAGTGGAAAATGGTGGTTTGTGAAAGTTATGAGATGCCTTAGTCTGGGTTTTTCCTTGTAATAGTTCAAAAAGTGAACATGTGAATACATTACTTGTTGATGTCTAAGTATTTGAGAAAATAGTATGGATGAAACATGTAAAAGGGGTCTTGGGAAACCTGTTGGAACTAATTGAAGGCATTAGAAGTGTTGGGTGTTTCTTGGTAGTGGGATTCCTGCTTTGCACATGCCTAATTTGGCCTTTTTGGTGGCTTGGAAATCAGTATTTGAATCATCTACTTTTGGATTTTGATCCTATGCATTTGAGAACCTATAAGGGTATATATGAGATGTCTAAAACCAGGGTTCTTTGTTTGGTTATTTCCTTTAATAATTTTTTATCATGACTGTCCTAGTTTGTTAATGTTACAAGGTTGCATGGGCTTATATGGGAGCGATGAGAGAATGGGTTTTTTTCAGAATGCAAAGTCAAATTATTTAGTCATATTTTGTCATGTTAAGAGTGGTATAATATTCCCCAAGTCTTGTAGCCATGTCTGGATGTGAGAGCCTAATTGGGTGGTTAAGTTACCTTTGTAGAAAGGTATAGTGAATAATTGTGTCAAGGAGTTGTTTGGTATAAAAGTAGGGTTGCTTTCCCTGCCACTCTACATCATAGTGGTATCAGAGTAGGGAGTAGATTTTGTTTGCATTTTGTAGTTTGAAGAAGTGAATAGATTTAAAAGATGCCTCCAAAGAAGAATGATATGGCTAAAGAGATGAAGGAGATGAAGGAAATACATGCTAAGGAACTCAGAGAGCTAGAAGAAAGGATCATGGCCTTGGAGACAAACAAAAGAAGGGATGCTGAAGAGAGTGAGATAGAAGAAGAGGAAGATGAGGAGTTTGAAGATGTAGAAGAAGAGCTTACTCTAGAGGATCAAAGAATTGTAAATTTGCTGAAGATAGTGAAGGGTGACAAGCCTAAGATAAAAATTGATGTTCCTAAGTATGGTGGTAGTTTAAATGATGAAGAACTACTTGATTGGATTGTTACATTAGATACCCATTTTGATTTGGATCAGGTTCCTAAGGAGCAAAGAGTAAAAATTGCAAAGACAAAGTTACAAGGCCATGCTTTGGTATGGTGGGATTACTTTCAATCTAAGAGGAGGAAGCAAGGAAAGTCTAAGAATACATCATGGGACAAGATGATATCAAAAATCAAAGGTAAATTCTTACCCAAAGATCACCAAGTTCAAATGTTTAAGAAATTGCAAAGTTTAAGGAAAAAAGAGATGGATATTAAGTCTTATACTGAGGAGTTTTATAAATTGAGTTTAAGATCTGGTCATCATGAGAATGAAGATGAAAAAATTTCTAGATATATTGGTGGTTTGAGGCTTAATATACAGGATGAATTGGTTTTGGCTAACTCTATGAGTGTAGAGGATTGTTATCAAATGGAAATTAGGGTGGAGGAGAAGCTTAAGAAGAGACAAGAGGAATCAGTGAGAGGGAGAGGTGGTCCTAGTGAAAGAGAAAGAGGAATACCTTCTACAACAAGGTATCCAAATGAAGATCCAGAAGGAGCACACAAAGGTAAAGAGAAAAATGTTGATTCTAGAGGTGGTTTTGGTTTTAGAGGTAGAGGAAGGTTTGGTGCTGGTAGAGGTTCTAATGATTTTGTAGGAAGGTGCTACACATGCAATTAATTTGTCCATCCTTTATGGAAATGTCCTTAGAGGGTTGGTAGTTTATCTAGTGGAGACAAGAAGATTGATCGGAGAGTACAGTTGGTTCAGTAAGAGGAATGTGAAAGTCATTGTTCCATAAGTAAGAATGCAGATCCTGAGGTAGGGGAAATGTTGATGGTGGGAAAAATAATCTTGAAGTCAGCAAAATATGAAGCACCTTTGCAAAGGAAAATTCTCTTCAAGACAAATTGTAAGTGAAAAGACAAGGTATGTAGAGTGGTCATTCATTCTAGTTCCACAAAGAACATGGTGTCATGTGAAATGGTCAATAAGTTAGGATTGAAAAAGATTCCTCATGAATGTCCTTACAAGATCTCATGGTTGAATGATCAATCTTTATTGCTAAATGAGAATACTATTGTAGAATTTCAAATTGGTGGTTATCATGATATTGTTGTGTGTGATGTTCTTCCAATGGATTGTTGTCATTTTCTATTAGGCAGACCTTGGCAATATGACAAAAGGGCATTGCAAGATGGTAGAATGAATACTTACACTATAGTTCAAGATGGTCACTCCTTTGTGTTGACTCCCCTTGATGAAGATGTTAAGGGAAAGGCTAAGGTCATTATGTGTGGCAAGTAATGTAAATGTGATGAAAGAAAACAAACATTCTGATGTTGGCAACTGTCCTAAAACTAAAAATATAGGAGTAGCTAATGAAAAGGTAAATGCAGGGATAAGGAGTGCTTTGACAATAAACATGAAGGACAGTGTGTTAGTAGGAACCATAGAGTGCCATGTGATTATGCAAAAAGTTGAGAAGCAATCAAAATTTTCTAGTACAGTGAGTGGAAAGGTTGAGAGGACAGGGGTAAGGAAAGGTAATAAGGCAATGAGTAAAGGAAAAGCAAAACAAGGTAGTACAGGAAATTCCAGACCTACATGTAAAGAGAAAGTAAAGATAGACCAAAGGACTCCTAAAACAATTTTTTTTGTAGGAATTCAACATGGAAAACACTCAAGGGATGAACAAAAAATTTTGTTTGCAAGTCTGAGAGTAGAGGCAAGGAAAAATGATCATGAGCATACACTACACCATGAAGGAAGTTTAGTAACGTTTATATATCTAGTATACATGCAACAATGGAATGCATTTGTAACTCAATGGAGTCTATGTAGTGCTTGGCAGTATTGGTACCCACATCAACTCATGGGACATGATAAATTTCTAGGGGGGGTGTATGGTGCAGGAGCACCTACACCACAGTGTTCATTTTTGGTCAATTGAGTGTGTAGTAGGTTTATGTTAAGTATTTTGTGTTTATTTTGTCCAATAAGATCTAAAAAGACCAACCATAATGTAACAAATGTGTTTGTTGAGTCATTTAGGGAAGAAGGCTAATCTTGCACCTACAAGTGTTTGTAGCCATTGAAGGCATTAACTTGAATATTTATGTGAAAGTGCAAGGTTGGAATTTTGAACATGTAATAAGTTTCTACCAGTATTTGGTAGAAACTACATAGCAACACAACCTTGTTATTATTGGTTACTACCAATTATATCTTAGTATCTTTTAAAAAAAAAAAACATTTATCTTTTACAAAGTATCTTTGCAATCTATAAAATAAAAATTGAAAAAATAAATTATCAATACTATAATTTGCTAATATCTCAACTTTTGTTTTGATTGACTAATATTTTTACTTGTTATATGAACTCACATAAATCAAGGGAAAAGTTTAGTTGTTGTGATACCCATGTGTATTTTGGGAGAGACACAATCTAAGTTTTCAGAGAATGTTTAAATTTAAATCATTTATAAATTATTTTATTATATTTACTTTACTTTTATCTTAACAAATATTTTTATTTACTTAAGAAATATTTAATTTCACTTCAAAGCTATTAAATACTTAAGACTCTTTTATACATGTTTTATTTGCTAAAAAGTTATGTTATTGATGTAGAGCAAGGAGGGGATCCTCAAATAAACACAATTAAATCTATCTTGAACAATCCTTTAGCCCTTTAAACCCTAACTTGGCACTTGTTTCACAATTCCTTCATGTAGCCTAGTAGAATCCCAACTAGTGTAAATTGAGCATATCTTTCAGAATACTTTTCAAACCTAAAAAAGGACTGACATTCTAGATACCCTTTATGAAATTCTTCAACATATCTAATTTTTGCATATGCTTGTTTCATACCTTCACCTCCTAAATTTAATTGCTACGCTGAAAAGTGGCTCAATTAGCCCTATTTTATAAAGCACCTACAAAGCAAACACTTTCCCAATAAAAAATATATATTCCCTAACCTCTGCAAGGTCACATATAGCCAGGAACAACAACTTTTACCCACTGAAATACTTTCTAGTTCATCAAACCCCAAAACCCTTATCTAGGCCTTTTAAGCCTAACTTACAAGAGGGTTTATTGAAACTTTGTACTCCAGGCCTCAAACCACTTCACAAAACACCTCAAAAAAACCATTCTAGGTCTACACGTGCTTCCTAAATCAACTCCCACACTTTATCAATGCATTTCAATCAAACTTCAACTATTAGCCATCATTCTTTGCTTGAAATATGAATGCAATCAACTAGGGCATCACCATATCAACCTGGAAAACCTCCTCTTCTTATCCAAACCTACAACATGAAATAAGACCCTAACTAACACCATTCCACTGACTTTCAGAGCATTTCATCAATGGAATGGTCTCTTATAGCATTTTTACACCTTCAAACCCTCTAAAAGAAGGTTTTCAACCTGTTACTTGTAGAATGCTTACAAAATCCTTAAAAATTGATGAAAATGAACCAAATCAAAACAAAAATGAAGTTAACACATTTCTCTACCAAAATAATGCACATTTGATCAATATTCCTAAGTAAGGAACCATACAGAGGTTTGTAGCAACAAATTTACAAGTAATTTGTAGAGAAAATAGTGTTTTATTATTGCTTCAACTTCAAAAACAAAACTCCAACCTTGCCTCAAGCCTTTCTCAGGAATATTTAAACCATGCACACCAAAAGTAAACCAACCCAACTTACTCAAACTACCATTTGAACTTCTAGACTATTATACTTCTCATTTCTTGCTTTTTTGCAATTTTGTGCATGACAACATTTGCAAGATTTTACAACATTTATAAAATGAACCCTATATGACTCCAATTAAATTGAAAATGGTCTATTATGACCTTATTACATGAAATTTAGACTCAACACACCAAAACCTTAACCTAAGACCATATTTACATAAGTTGACATGGTGCCCTTGCACCATACACCTGAACATAAAAAGAACTCAAGTCCCTTGAGGACTGTATTTCCATAAATCATGTTTGATCACTTCATCTTTTTGATCTAAAAATGTCCTTCCATATGGTAACCCTTTCCACTGAACTAGGTATTGAATATTAGTATCATTCTTTTCACTATTGAACTTTTTGCCACCTAGACATCGCTCCAACTTTGTAAGCTGACTTGATGGATGTTGTCTGACCTTCTCTTCATTTGGAGCTAATATTAAACCCACTTGAACACCTACAAAAATTTCTCTATCATCCTTGTCTTGAAATGTCCTCTTCTTTACTCTTTTTGTACACTTGAACTTACCCACATGTCCTTGCCATCCTCCCTAAATCGCTTCACCTTTTCCTTTTGCTTTAAGTTTTGCAACTTCTTGAAAGTTTGTATTGCATGATCACCTAGAAAGAATTAGCTCTTGATCTTTGACACCATCCTATCCCATGAACTTATTTTTTATTTTCCTTTCTTCACTCTTTCCTCCTACACATAGTTCCACCAAGTTAGAGCATGACCTTTCAATTTAGTCTTAGCAAACTTTACCTTCTATTCTTCTACAACCTTCTTCTACTCAAAGTAGTTGTCCAGTGCATTAACCCAATCAAATACTTCTTTTTCATCCAACTTTCCACTATACATTAGAAAATCTATTTTCACCTTAGAAGCATCCCTCTGATAGCCTTGAGCATCTTAACCATCCTTCTCTCATCATGGTCCAACTCATCATCACCTTGGACTCCTCTTGGAGGGTTTTCATTCTCACACTCTTCATCTTCCTCTCTGTCACTTTCCTCTTTAGTGGCCTTTCCACTCCTTTGATTTGTTTCCAATGCTTCAAGTCTAGCTAATACTACTTCTTGAGAATCTTACATCATCCTAATTTCCCTAGAAATAACTCCACTTCCTTTAGGAGGAATCTTGTCCTTTCAATCTACAACTTTTCTTTATTCAAACTTCAACCTTTCTTCCTTGAAATGATCAAAACCTATGTGGTGAAACCACTTGATGTAGAGTAGGGAGGGGATCCTAAAAGAAACACAATTCAATCTATCTTGAACAATCCTTCAGCCCTTCAAACCCTAACTTGGCATTTATTTCACAATTCCTTCATGCATCCTAGTAGAATTCCAACTAGTGTAAATTGAGCATATCTTTCATAATACTTTTCAAACCCACAAAAGGATTGACATTCTAGATACCCTTTATGGCATTCTTCAACATATATAATTTGTGCATATGCTTGTTTTAGACCTTCACCTCCTAAATTTGACTGTTACACTAAAAATTAGCTTAATTAGCCCTATTTTAAAAAGTACCTACAATCCAAACACTCTCCCAATCAAAAATATCTATTCCCTAACCTCTACCAAGTCACATACAGCTAGGAACAACAACTTTTACCCACTGAAACACTTTCTACCTCAAAACCCTTATTTAGGCCTTTTAAGCCTAACTTACAAGAGGGTTTATTGAAACTCTTTACTCTAGGCCTCAAATCACTTCACAAACACCTCAAACACACCATTTATAGGTTGCCACATGCTTCCTAAATCAACTCCCACACTTTATCAATGCATTTCAATCAAACTCCAACTATTAGCCATCATTCTTTGCTTGAAATATGAATGCAATCAACTAGGGCATCACCATATCAACCCAAAACCTCCTTCTCTGCTTCTACAAACCTACAACATGAAAGAAGACCCTAAATAACACCATTTCACTAATTTTTAGATAATTTCATCAATGGAATGGTCTCTTATAGCATTTTTACACCTTCAAACCCTCTAAAATAGGGTTTTCAACCCATTACCAGTAGAATGCTTACAAAATCCTAAAAACTTGATGAAAACAAACCGCATGAAAACCAAAATTAATTTAACACGTCTCTACCAAAATAAATGCACCTTTTATCAATATTCCTCAGTACGAAACCATACAGAGATCTATAGCAGTAGATTTACCAATAACTTGTAGAGAAAATATTGTTTTATTATTGCTTCAACTTCATAAACAAAACTCCAACCTTGCCTTGAGCATTTATCAAGCATATTTAAACCACACACACCAAAAATCAACCAACCCAACAAACTCAAACTACTATTTGAACTTTTAGACCATTGGACTTCCCATTTCTTGCATTTTTGCAATTTTGTGCATGACAACATTTGGAAGATTTTACAACATTTACAAAATGAACCCCATATGACTCCAAGTACATTTAAAATGGTATATTATGACCTTATTACATGACATTTAGACTCAAGAAACCAAAAAATAAACCTAAGACCATATTTACATATGTTGACATGGTACCCCTACACCAGTTATGTAAACAAAATAATTCTTAAATCAATCATATCTAGTATGAAATACATCAATTTATAATAGATTAAATGATTTTTAAGGAATAACAATTATTTTTTAAATCTTTTATATAGATGTATTTTCACGATATCTTACTAATTCAATTAACAAGATAATTGACATTATAATACATTATAACAATACAAAATTGAAATTACTAAACATTTGAAAACAAAATAAATTCTATTATATAACAAATTTTATTATGAACAATATTCTTAAAACATAAATTACATAACATATACATGTCTTAAACTCATACTATTATTAAATATTATTTTATTATTTCTTCATAATTTTTCACTTTCAATTAGCAATTAATATAATTTATCAAGTTGATAGGCTTATTGTGGGAACACTTAGGCCACGAATTTTGTTAGCCTTCCAAAATTTTCAAACTTCTAACATGTGGATCTTGGTTGGTTGAAAAGAAAGGTGGAAAATTTGAAATAAATTAAATTTGCTTGGCATGTCGATAGAGAAGGCCAGCAAAATTGAACACTGGTTGGCAAGGCTTGGCACTTCAACATTAATTGATGTATGCTTTTCATATAGTGGTGATGGTTGTAATAACACTATCAATTTTTTTATGCATTGTTGGGTGTTGTTCTCTAGGTTTACCTACTATGAGAGCTTTGAGGAACGATTGGAGTTTTGTGGAATTTCATGGTGTTAAGGATTGTGTGTTTTTTTCCTCTAACACTTCTGGAAAATACAAGTTGCCTTGCAAGGCGAGTATATTAATGCAAAAAGGATAACTATATTTATTTGTATCTACAGTTTGTTTTAGATTCTATTCTTGTTGCCTATAAGCATTTTTTTTTATATGTTGTTTTGTATTTTTTGTTTTCTTAGGGATTGTATTGTTTAAGGAAAAGTGGATGTTTTTGAGAAAACTAGAAGGAAGCTGAAAGAAAGAAAGCGAGGAGAAGTGCATTTGGAAAATTCCTTTAAAGCAAGCAGGAAGAGGTACATTTGGAGAAAAACATTTGTAGAGGATTTCAAAAACACTAAGTCCAACTGTTATGTGTTTTGTGTTTTTTTTGTCTCTAACAGTTTTCTATGTGGGAAGAGGTACATTTGGGAAAAAACCATTTGTAGAGGATTTCTAAAACAATAAATCTAGTTGCTATGTGTTTTCTGTTTTTTTTTGTCTAGAGTAGTTTTCTTTACTTTTTGCAGTCCTTCGAGAAAGAAGGAAGCTAAAAGAAACCAAGTGGGAAGAGGTGTATTTGGAAAACCCCTTTAAAGCAAGTGGGAAGAGGTACATTTGAAAAAAAAATCTTTGTAGAGGATTTCAAAAATAGTTAGTCCAACTGCTATCAACACTGTGATCCACGATTCTTGTGTTCTATGGTTTTTTGCGTCTCTAATAGTTTTCTTTGCTTTTTGTAGTGGTTCAAGAAAGAAGGAAGCTAAAAGAAAGCAAGCAGGAAGAGGTCCATTTGGAAAAAATCCTTTGTAGAGGATTTCAAAAATAGTGTTTTGAAAATAATTTATGTTATTTTCCATATGACATTGTTGATTGTAGTTTTGTAGTGGTGATGGTTTATCATTTTATGGTTTATGGTTTCATGTAGTGGTAATGGTGATCATTTTAGGGCATAATTATTTTGTTAGTGTTACAAATAAAACACTTCATTATGTTAGAATTTGCAAATAACCATCATAATGCTCATGTAACACTTTATAATGTGTGTCCATCACATGTGTTGATCAAACACTTACACCTTTGTCTCCATGATTTTTACCTTATTCTTTAGAATGCTCAAAAGTCTATGCACTTTGACTTGAAAGAATAATAATTTAAATGTTCCCATGAAAATGATAAAATAATCATCAAATGATATTTGCCATGACCTATATAATAAGCACCTCCCTTATGTCTATGCAAGGAGATAACGACCATTTATCAAAAAATTGATAGGCAATAAAATAGTTTATGTTGTTTTTGATAAGCCATTGTTGTGAATGGTTGCAAAGGAATTAAATAGTTTATGTTATTTCTAATAAGGCATTGTTGACTATTGTTGTATATGTCCAGCTGCTTTTAGTATTGTGAGCCACCATTTGCTATTTTTTACCTCATTTAATTAGTATAATAGATTAATCTAAATATGTTAAAAGTTGTGAACAAAATTGTTCAAGAGAATAAATTATTTCAAACTAATCGATAATAATTATTCATAGTATGAATTTTATCTAATTATTTGTGATAGTTTATAATATGATATAATTGATTACTTCTTACTGTGAGTTATTACAATTCAATTTGATATATATATTTTAAATGAATATGTCTATATCAATCTATATTTGTAAATAAGTTAATGAAGGCATATGTTATTGGCATATTCAAATAGAATACACTAACTTTTATGTAATGTTGTATACTTAAAAATAATGCGACAATTACTTGAGAGGAGAATTTAGATATTTTCATTTCCTACTAAAATCAATCTAATTTATCCCAATATTTTATCTCAAAGGATATAATTAGAATCTCTTGAATACTATAACATAAAATAGATGCTTATTAGTTATACTTAAGATTTGGGATATGGTATCTAATAATTCATAGAGTGTGAATGTATGTCTTTCCATCATTATATTTAATTATTGACTTGGATATATATAGTTCAATATTATCATGTGAGGACTCATATTTTTTTGTTCTCGTTGTTTGGTCAAATGTAAGGGTTGAAGGTTGAGTTCAGTTATACTTGAAGGTTGTGTGTGTGTATTTTGATTGTTTTAGAAGAATTATTTTGGGACAGTGATGTTGTAAGTATCATTACATCGCATCATGAGAGCTTTAGTTCAACTCCCTTTGAAAATAGATTTTGTTTTATTATCTTTTACAGATGTTGTAAGTATAAGGGGATAAAAGAGTTTATGTTGTTTTCAATAAGCAACGGTTGTGAATGGTTTCAAAGGAATTGAAAATTTTATGTTATTTATAATAAGGCATTGTTGATTGTTGTTGTGTAAGTCCAGCTACTATCAACACTGTGGGACACCGTTCTTTTGCTTTGTAGTTTTTTTCATCTCCAATAGTTTTCTATGTTGTTTGTTGCGGTTCGAGAAAGAAGGAAGCTCAGCTAATATAAATACCAATATACATAGGGAGGGAGGAAATGATACTAAAACTCTTGAAAGTAAGATGAAAGGAAAAGAATCCCAAGAGGAAATAACTAAGGAACAATAGAAAATTGAAGAATATGAAAAAGCCAATGGGGGTAAGGGTACCATGCTCATAAATAACAACTATGGCTCTCCTTGTTCCATATGTCATGTAAATAGGATCAAAATGGATCTACTATAGATGGGAATAAAAAAGAAGTTCTAGGAACTCAAAATTCCTTTGAATAAGATCATTAATATCAATAAGAAGATCGTTAACTTCACAACAACTAGCTTTAAAACCCTTTGAAAGGAATATGAGAAAAATTTAAAAAGGGAAAGATATCAAGGAGGACAATGGGGAAGGTTTGAAATCTCTTAAAGTTTAGCTTCATAGGCTTTTCAAAGAAATAAATTCTACTTATGGACTTAGATATTTTTCTAGATCACCCACTTGATAAAGGTTGTATTTGTTGTTATTCTTGTTTTCAACTATTAGAGATTTTGATTTTGATTTTGTTGCTTTTTTTTCTCTTTTCCTTTGAACTCTCATTGTTGGGACTTGTATGGGCGGGGGAACATATTTAGCCCCTTTTATACTATTGAAAAGGTGGTATCCATATCTAAAATTATAATACTTGCAAATCATTTGATCTTAAAGCTTCTCTAAAAAAAGATTAACTATATATATATATATATATATATATATATATCATCATTATTCCTTTTACATAGAATGAAATATGCCATCTTTGAAAATATATCCTCACCATCAATATAAAATTATGTACCCTATATTCTTCTATTCTCGTTGTTTGGTCAAATGTAAGGGTTGAGGTTGAGTTCAGTTATTCTTGAGGGTTGTGTGTGTGTATCTTTTGATTGTTTTAGAAGAATTATTTTGGGATAGTCATGTTATAAGTATCATTACATTGCATCATGAGAGCTTTAGTTCAACCCCCTTTGAAAATAGATTATCTCTTACAAATGTTGCAAATATAAGGCAATAAACAACTTTATGTTGTTTTCAATAAGCCACTATTGCGAATGGCTACAAAGGAATTGAATAGTTTATGTTATTTCTAGTAAGGAATTGTTGACTATTGTTGTGTAAGTCCAATTGTTATCAACACTATGAGTTTTCGTTCTTCTGCTTTATTGGTTTTTCATCTCTAATAGTTTTCTTTGTTATTTGTTGTGGTTCAAGAAAGAAGGAGGCTCAGCTAATATAAATACCCATCTACATAGGGAGGGAGGAAATGATACTACAAATCTTGAAAGTAAGATGAAAGGAAAATAATCCCAAGAGGAAATAACTAAGGAACAATAGAAAATTGAAGAATATGAAAAAACCAATAGGGGTAAGGATACCATGCTCATAAATAACAAATATGGGTCTCCTTTTTCCATATGTCATGTAAATAGGATCAAAATGGATCTACTATAGATGGGAATAGAAAAGAAATTATAGGAACTCAAAATTCCTTTAAATAAGATCATTAATCTCAATAAGCAAATTGTTAACTTCACAACAACTAGCTTTAAAACCCTTCGAAAGGAATAGGAGAAAAAAAAAAAAAAAAGGGAAAGATATCAAGGAGGACAGTGGGGAAGGCTTGGAATCTCTTAAATTTGAGCTTCATAGGCTTTTCAAAGAAATAGAATTATATGGACTTAGAGATTTTTTTGAATCCTTAATAAAGTTGTAATTATTATTATTCTTGTTTTAGGTGTTAGAGATTTGGTTTGATTTTTATTTGTTGTTTTGTTTTACCTCTTTTCCTTTAGACTCTCATTGTTGGGACTTGTATGGGTAGGGGCACATATTTAGCCTTTTTATATTATCAAAATTAGTATCCATATCTAAGAGTATATTGCCTAGGCATTTGATCTTAAAAGCATGTATATATATATATATATATATATATACATATATATATATATATATATACTTCATATATATATATATATATATATATATATATATATATATATGCCATCTTGAAAATATATCCTCACCATCAATATAAAATTATGTGCCCTATATTATAAAAAAGACCAATACCATATTCCCCATAAATAGCTAATGATTGAGATATCCTAATATTTTTACTTGCATTTTTAAATGCACTATAACTCTAAATAAATATCCTTATGTACTTGTATATTTGTGGTCAAAATTTCTCAATTGCAAATGCCACTATCTTATCTATTCCAAAATTACCTTGGCACTAAATTACTGCCATAATTTTTCTAAAGTTATATTTACTGTTGGATTCCTTTGCAACTCATTCTATATATATTTATCTTCATGTTTGAAATCACTTGACTATAATTTCCTTGAGTAGATATAGTAGTAGCTTTGTAGGGTTGGAATGGAAGAACATCCAACATGGAGGGATAATGCATGGCCATGCTATTATTTATTATTTTTTATCGTATTTACAAAGAGTAAATATGTATACCTTTATTATTCACATTTTTTACCTTATTTTAAAACAAGAATTCTCTGTAGAACTTAGAAAGATTTATTATTGTTTTTTTAGTTAAATATGGAGTTAGAGGTTATATATATACACTACACAATTGAATCTTAGTCACAATATCATAATTTCATACATTATGAACAATGTCTATTAATTACCATATATATAATTAATTTGAGAATTATGAAACCTTTTGAATTCACTTACCTCTCAAACATATAAACCATATAAAAGCAATATTGTTTCATACATGTTTACCCATATGTAAACATGTTAATACATGCAAGTACTGTAGACATTAAAAATTATCCTAGGCTTGCGATTTCTAAATTCTCCATCATTTCCCCTTTCATTCTTCATAATTAAATAATTTTTAATTATTTAATTATTTCCTAAAGTCATAATTCTTCTATTAATTAAATAATTTTAATTATTTAATTAATTCATTTTCTATCTTTATTCCTCCCTGATTAATTAAATAAATTTTATTTATTTAATTAAGTCACTAATTAAGTCTTCTTTCTAAAAAATTAAATAAATTATTATTTATTTAATTTTTATCCACCTTCCACTATAATTAAATAATTAAATAATTATTTAATTATTCATTAGCCTTTTCTCTCATAAATTAAATAAATTTTATTTATTTAATTTGGTCCACTCTCTTGAATTTTGAATTAAATCGTTATTTAATTCAAAATGGTTCCTTTTGTCACATTCCTCTATAATTAAATAATATCTTTATTATTTAATTATTCATTGGCCACCTAAATTAAATAATTTTATTATTTAATCTCTTCTATCACCTCTTTGTCTGTGCCAATCTTATCTTCCACATCAAATCTTATCTCAACCCTTCATTTCTTGTCATTGCCCTAATTTTGACCTAACCCTATTCCATACTACAACATTCAATCTTGGCCATTGATTAAGACATCTTATTGGCATTCAATCTCATCCATCCGTTCAAAATGGCATTTTCTATAAAATGTCATTTTCCTCTCATTTTTAGACATAAGGAGGCATTGGATTTTAGACATTAGACATCATAGCATTTGTCATCTTACTTCATTTAGTCTTGGCATATTTAGGCATAGGCATTTCACTCATATTGTCTTAGGCATTTAGGCATTGATCAAATCCTTCAAAGCTTGGTGTAGGACTTAGACTTTTATTTCAGATTGCTCGCATGATGAATATGAGGGCAACACATCAACCAACAAGCTAGAAGGTGTTACAAATGTAAATCATGGAGGTCTCAGCGGTTTTCTGGTATAATCGTTCTTTTGTTTACTTCCATTGTATTTTGTAATTGCTTTGGGTTTATTGTCTTCATTGATTTGCTAACATTGAATCTAATCCTAAATTTACCCTTAGTTACATTGGTGAACCTGACATATTTTAACACATTTTGAGAAATTTTGGAGTTGGGTTTCTTTTTGTTGCAGGTTTTGTTTGCTTTTTGTTGCAGGTTTGACATCATTGTGGATAAAGCCCTAGTTTCCAAAGATTCGACCATAACTTTCAAACGGCTACATATTTTCTGAAAAAAAAAAAATTCTACAGGGGACAATGTCAGACGCTTTCATTTCAAAAATCATATTTTTTGGATCAATTTTTATTTTTTTATCATTTTTTTTATTTTTCATGAAAAATTAATTTCAAGAGAAAATTATCAAAATTTTCAGATATGTTTACATTTCTAGAAATATCTCAAAATTGTAATAGGGGTCTGTTCTCTATATTTTAAATTTGGATGCAAAATTATTAGTCAAATAACAGATCTTTTAAAATTAGGGTTTCACAATTTTTTGCTTATATCTCACATACAGTTGTAGATTTGATCATAATTTTTTTTTTGCAGATTTGGGATGACATCAGATGACTCCAGTCTAAAAATTAGAATTTTTGGAGCTAGTTTGTATTTTTTATAATAGTTTTATGATTTTCATAAAAAATTAATTTCAGGTGCAAAACAACAAATATTTCTGATTTATTTACATTTTTGGAAACCTCTTGAGATTTTAGACATGCTTTGTTCTCTGTATTTTTCATTTTACTATCCAAAAAGTTTCTAAAAATCAGATTTTTCTTCACTAGCTAACCCTCTAATAGTAGTGATCAATTATCTTGTAAGGGTTTGTTGTTGGTTTTGTGCATGTGCAGAAAATAAACACTTCAAAGGACACATTGGATCAAGTGGAAAAAATGATGCATCTAACTATTTTTGTAGATCAATAGTCAAAGACATATATTCAAACTACTGACATGTGGTTTTGTAGCTACGTTTGTCGAAGATTTATCTCTCAAACCACTTGTTTGCATTTTTTAATTTAGGAACATTTCCTTTGGTGCTCTAAAATGAATTTTGTTTGCAAGTGCCTAATTGTGTTTGCAAAATGGTAGGTGAGTATGCTCTCACCTTGTGAAAACTTGGTGATCAGAAAACCAAACCCATTTTTATCTATTTTTAACCCCACGACTTAGTATATCAGAGTATCCTCTCCCCTTGCACTTTCGGGCAATCTTGGGTGCAAGAGAAATGGTTACTAACTCTAGAAATTGGGCCTGCCTAGGGATTTCATCACCCCAACATGACTCAAACCGGCAATGGAGCTAAAGCCAAGCTACCCCCGACTGATATACAAATGTGAATCTTAAGGGAAAACCTAAGATTATGAGTGTGGATGTGTCATAGAGATAGAGTAGTACTCCCATAAACCCTGTTGAGCTTAACCTCTTCAGGCTGGAGTGCCACCTAATTGGTGATTAATCTCTTGCTCCATGTATGGCCACTAGAATGGGGGTCCCGAACTAAACACCGTTGTGTAGTAAGCCAAAAACCTTCTATTTGCTAGCACAGCACCGGTCGGTGTGAAGGCATCCACACTTTCGCAGTCTGTAGTAGAGGTGATCAATCTCCCATGAGAGTTTCATGGGGGTTGGAAGCTTGGTTGGCCTGAGAAGATAGTGCACTGTAAGGGGGAGCCCGTGTAGCCAAGCTTCTGAATTCACACACTACTAATATGTGGTTGGGGAAACCCACGTGGAATCTAGCGAATATTGTCCTGGCCTAACCTAGGATTGTACTTGTCTTATGTGTGCTTGCTTACACCCAAAACATTATGTTTTTCAAGTGCTTGTTGGATTTCTCAAATAGTATACACATTGCTCACAAATCTGGAAATGAAATAATCAACTTCAGACAATTCAGACTTTTCATCAAAACATCACAAAACTAAATTCAAGTCCAACAATTTTTCCTATTATCAAACATCTTTTCTCGACGTTTATGTTAGAAACCAGAACTGAAATTGCTCAAAATTTTTATCATTCAACCATTAGCTTGCATTTTTACCTTAGGTTCAACATTGTTAATTTTAGTTGCATTCCCTATGCTTCATAGTCATCCTTTCCTACATAGATTTTCCCTTAGGTTTTCATCTTTGCAGACTTTGGATTAGGCCACCTCATCACACTTTGCAAAATCATTGCCTTTAAGAGTAGGTTATCTTGGGACTTAGTCAACAATCTCCTTTTCAGTCATTGTCCTTTTTTGTGAGAATTTCCAACTCAACAGTCTAGTTAGGAAAACTCACTAGTCATTTTGACCTTGTCACTTAGTCCCTTTAACAAGTCCTTTGATAACCAAAATTAAGACATAGATTAAGCTTAGAGTGGTTAGGAAAACCTTTCTCCACATTGCATTCATCTTAGTCCATACTTTGCATATTTTATACCTAAAAATAAAATAAAAATAGAAAAATAAATCCAAAAATAGTGTTCACCCTAATCCTCATTTTGCACCTTGACATTGCATTAATCACCTTTCTAGTCAACATTATCATCTTAGTCCTCATTCTCCACCTAGTCAATTCTATCACCTTGCATTAATCAACATTGTCATCCTAGCCATTATTGTCCCCTTGACATTTGGCATCTTTCTTTGGTAACCTTGTCATCTTGCATCAATCATTTCCTTAGGAAAACGTCATAACCACCTTGCATTGTCATCCTTTATCACAAAAACACCAAAAACATAGACTAGTTGTCATAATCATCATCCTCATTTGAGCAATTCTCTTTTATGGTAGAAACTAGGCTTCAAAGAAAGAAAAGACAAATGGAAAACTTTGGACAAGACTTCAACACCAACATCCACACCAACACTTATGACATGAACCAAGACATGACTTTTAACGATCCATTTACCAACATGAACATACCATCTTCCATGAACCTACCAACATCCTCTCAAACTCCATTTGAACCATTCATACAGAGAGACCACAATGGACAAGTATTTGTTGAGGATCTAGAGGTTGCAGCCCAAAATCCTGACGTAGCTTCATTTGTAGAGGACTTGGTCTTGAACAATGTTGACAGATACCTTGCTATGCTTTTAAACCAAGGGGAAAAAATACCAAGAGGCTTTGACATCAATTCCATAAGACCTTCATCTCTAGACAACACGACACAAAACTCAACACCTCAACAAAACATAAACAATGCCTCCAACAATAATACTGTTGTCACCACACAAATTGCTACAAGCACCATCAATGTTACATCTAGTGGCACCATAAGTCAAAATGCCTCCAACTCAATCAATGCAACATCTATTGGAGGAACACCCACCATGCCACAACCAATATCACAATCCATGCCCACAATGTCAATGACACCTTCACAAACAGTTGGAACTACCCTTGGACCTACATCAATGGGGGAAAGTTCCTCAAACCCCATATTTGGAACTTCATCTATAGAGATATCATCATCAAATCCTTATATTGGAACATCATTCAAACCATTTGGAGGAAATAAATGATGTATTCTTATTAGAGGTCCCCAACCAAATGTTAACACATCGTCACAACTAAACATCAATGCCTCACAAGGACAAAATACCAACATCCCGCATGGACAAAATACCAACATCCCACATGGACAATTCTTCCAATATGGACAAGGCACTCAAATGACACAACAAATGAACACCTTTGGGCACCAAAATATTCAAGGTTACCAGATCCCCCAAATATCGACAAATATGGCTGGATCACACATCCCCACATATTCATCACAGATCCACACACAACAACACATTCCTCATCCAAACTGGCAATACCAACCATCTCCAAACCAAAACATATCATACATTTCACAAAACCTGTCACATTCAAACTCGAACATGCTATCACAATCAATGGGGACTCAAGGGATACCCATCACTCCTATATGTGATGCGACCAATAATCCCATAATAGATGCCTTGATAGCTAGAGTGGTAGACCTCCAAAAATAGATGGAAAACATGCAAACATCCAACAAAATGCCACCAACGTCATATGACCTATGTCCATATACTTTTGACACAACTTTATACATGCCACCATTTCCTCCTGGATATGTGGCCCCGAACTTCACCAAATACAAAGGCAAGATAAATCCCATTGAACACGTTCGAGAATTCATGACCAACTGTATGGACATTGCATCTGAACACACTTACTTGATGAGACTCTTCTCCAAGAGTCTAACAGGACCCACACTTGAATGGTTCTCCACTTTGAAGGGGATAAAAACATGGAATGAACTTGTAGACAAATTTGTGAAAAATTATGCCTATAACATTAACACAGACACCTCCATCACTAGCTTATCCACACTTACACAAGAAGACATTGGTGAAACTTTTTTCCCATTTTTCCAATGATGGAGAAGCCTAGCAAGTCGCTGCCACATAGACATACCTAAAAAAGAGAAGGTTGACATGTTTGTACAAACACTCCTAGGCCCATTGAGAAATGGCTTGCGAGTTCATTCTTGTACAACCTTCACGGACCTAATCAAATGAGGTGTCCAACTTGAGAAATCCCTTATTGCTAAGGGAAGATTAAAATATGGTCCTAAAAACATAAATGCAAGTCCACCCACTGACAAGAACAAATACTAGGTTAAGAATAAACATGTCGCCAATGATGGCATTGTAGATGCTAAGGCTATCAATGCAATAGGCCCTGTGCTTACCCTTAAAGGGGCTCAACCGCAAAATACACAAATGACCACCCAGACCCATGTTGCCACTATTGTACAAACAAATCAAAATAACCAAGGTAATCAAAATAACCAAAATCAAAGGCAACCCTAACAACTTAGACAATTCCCCAGGAGTCACACATACACCCCCTTGGGTGAGCCCATTGAAGAAGTCCTCAAGAAACTCCTTCAAAATGGTGTCATAACACTTGAGGACCCAAAACCATATGACCTAGGGCAGTTTAAACCATTTTGGTGGGACGATAATGCATTTTGTGATTATCATCAGGCAAAAGGACATAAAACCTCCTCATGTCGACAACTAAAAAATATTGTACAAGACCTTATCGAGAATCATACCATTGAAATAGGTGGACCACAATTTGCATCTAATTTAGATCATACTATCCATAAGAATCCACTGCAGGACCATGGTTCCCATAATGCTTCCACCTCAGGTCCACACAATTAAGCTAATTTCACCCAAGCCAAGTATGATTATTCTAGTGGACCTATTACAAATAATGTCTAAACTAATGACGAATACATCAATACCATTACAATCAAGAGAGCACCTCAGTGCAATGCTACTACTCGAAGTGGCAAGGTCACCATAGACGGTCCACCTCCCACTAGACAACCCAAAATCACCATACTTGGCCCATCTGCTAAATAGTCAAAACCTGTCCCGAACACAAATTAGTGGCAACCCAAAAGTTAGTTCAACCTTATCGATCAGCTAGGCAAGACTCCCGCGCAAATCTCTATACTTGAGCTACTTCGTATCTCCCCCACGCACAAGGATATCCTAGATAAAACCCTACAAGAGTCGTTAGTCCCCAAGGACATTGATGTCAATCAGTTTGAGACCATGGTAGGATACCTCACTATGCCTCACCATGTCACCTTTTTTGATCAAGACTACTCATCACCAAAGACCAATCACAATGATGCCTTGCACATAGAAACTTGTGTCCTCAAGCACAAAGTTAGACGAGTTTTAGTAGATGGCGGAGCAAGATTGAACATATGCTCCCTCAAACTGGTTAAGGCTCTAGGATTCTCTGATGCATGTGTAGACCCAAAAAAGAGTATAGTGATCAAAGCATAGATGACGAAGAATGCTCTTCACATGGCATTATCTCTCTCCCCATCAGAGTGGGACCAATCATTGTTGACACAACTTTCCAGGTCCTGGATTTGGAATTACTATATAACATCTTGCTCAGTCGTCCATGGATTCATGCCTTAAAATCCGTTCCATCTACATATCACCAATGCCTAAAGTTTCCATTTGACGGCATAGAAATAACCATATATGGAGACCCCAACCCTTTTCAATATTGTACAAACCTAAGGGGTGTTTCTAAGAACCGAGTGCCTATTAACCGAGAAGCACCTAGCTCCTCGTCATCCAAATACATCGGCCCATCCACACTCACATCATCTTCCACATCCACTCCATCCACGTCTTCTACCACACCACCACCTTCCGCAAGCCCTAAGGTTGAATCCACTGTCAAGATCTAGGACCTCGGCTACGGAGAGTTCAAACTACACACAACGTACAACATAACAACAATACCCAAGTCTCCAAAGGTCTATGGTCGGCCATGTTGTAGAATGGAACCCAAGGTAATTTTTAAAGTTCCACCAAAATATTTTTCATCAAATGGGGTGACATGAGCAACGAGGACCTTGTTGATGTCACAAGATGGCTCTATAAGGATATTGTTGCACTACCCCCCATTACCAATTTAGATATATGGCAAGGGATATGACATAATGAAGGCTAAGGGATACGATGGTACTAGTGGCCTAGGCAGAAATAAAACTGGTCGAAGGGAGCCCATAGAACCTTTCAAAATACCAAAGCATCTTGGATTAGGGTTTGGATTGCCCGACTATAACGATTGACATACATCAAGACTTTCAAGTGAGCCAATACATGCTTCAGAAAGTGTCGAGATCACTAGGGAAACCCTCACTGAAACCAACTCCCAAGAGTGGGAATTTGGCTCAGAACGATCCCTAAGTGACTATTGCCTAGATGATTTGTTTGTTGAAGAGGCGGAACAAAGATTTTGGAAAACATTTAAAATCAATCAAGCACCAAATGGTCAGACTCCCATTACCACCCCCCTAACTTGTGAACCCCACTATCTGAATCCCATCAGTCCAAACCACCTGAATTACCAAACAACACTGACAACCATGACTCTAAGTCCTTCACCCCTTATTTTGATAATGAATATGACACTAGTGAAGGGGAATATTGGATTGAGTCTGATGTAGAATTAGATGATGATAATATCATCTACAATATCACTAAATCTGTCTGCATTCTTTTCGCATCTTCCCCTCAATTCACCAACACTAACAATGGCATTTCCCTAGTTTATCCTCAACTTGTTGATTGGGACCAACAAGGCCCGCCAGTCCTGGACACCTTTTAGAATGATGAGGCAATTGCAGAATTTATGGGATTACATGAGAACATACCCAGTGGTGACCACAAGGCATGATTCACTATTGATCTAGATTGCATGGAATACTTTGGCGAGACTGCTCCGTCCTCAAGTAGCAAAAGTAAAAATAAAAATAAAATAAAAAATGAAACATCTCTAGGTGAAAACCGAAAGGCACCTTCTGATGATAAAATAGCAAAAATAAAGGACTTATCTGTGGGTGAAAACCTCTTTGAGGCACCCAAAGATGGAGGATTGGACTTTCTTCCTGTAGAACAAGAGAAATCAGCTATGCTTATCGAAGAAACAATAGAAGACAACATAACCATTGTAGAAGATCCCAAGATGGTCCTCTTTGTTGCATCATTGACTAAAGAAGAGAGACCAAAATTTCATAAATTCTTTGCAGAACATAAAATCAACTTTGCATGGTCCTATGCTGACATGCCAGGATTGGACCCAGTACCATTTGCCACTACTGCAATGCCAAACCGGTCAGCGAGAAGTTATGCAAAATGCGCCCTCAAGTTACTCTATTGGTCAAAGGCTGAGTTAAAGAAATTACTAGAGCGTCAGTTCATATGATCACAGTAACTACATTGGGAATGGTTTATAACTTGGTGCTAGTAAAGCCAAATGGGCTGATCCATGTTTGTACAGATTTCTGAGACCTAAATAAAGCATGCCCAAAGGATGAATTTCCTTTGCCAAACATTGACATCATAGTTGACCTTATAGCAGGATATGAGATGCTATCCCTCATGGATGGTTTCTCTGGCTATAATCAGATTCACATTGCTCTTGAAGACCAACACAAAACGACATTTACTTGCCCATGGAATTTTATATTGTTGGAATGTCATGCATTAGGTCTCAAAATGCGGATATACATACCAAGGGGCTATGACACGATCTTCATGACATGATGCACAAAATAATGGAAGATTTATGGATATTCTATTGGCCAAATCATTAACCAGGAAAGATCATCTGAAGGTACTTGACACAATTTTGAAGAGACTTGAAGAGTACAAAGTTCGGCTAAACCCCAAGAAGTGTGTTTTCGAGGTCACATCAGGAAAACTCCTGGGATACATAGTTTCCCGAAGAGGTATAGAGGTTGATCTAGCAAAGTTCAAAGCCATCTGGAGCATGCCTCCACCCAAATGAATTAGTGAACTTCGAGAGCTCTACAAGGCGGTACTTAATCTATTCAGCATTTCATAGCCCAATTGGCAGACAAGTGTCACCCACTTCAATATCTGTTGCACAACGGTATCCCATTTGTGTGGAGGGATAAATGCCAGGAAGCCTTTGAGAAAATAAAAGATTACCTACTATCAACACCAGTCATCATGCCTACCATTCATGGAAAGCCATTGATCCTATACATCTCAACAACTAGTTCAGCACTAGGGGCATTACTAACACAGAACAACCAAGAAGAAAAGGAAAGAGCTATATACTACATCAGTCGGACATTGGTCAGGTATGAACTGAGCTACACACCAATTGAATGAGCTTGCCTAGCCATGGTCTTTGCAGCATAAAAACTAAGACATTACATGTTGAGTCACTAGACACAACTAGTAGCAAAGATTGACCCACTCAAGTATTTGCTAAGCCGAGCAGCATTAACAGGACGTCTGGAAAAATGGGTCATGATTATGAGCGAATATGACATTCAGTATGTCGAAAGAAAGGCTATAAAAGGACAAGCCATCACAGACCAGCTAGCAGACACACCTTTGTAGAGTGATCACCCATTAGTGGCTAATTTTCTAGATGAGTCAATATTCCATACGGAACCTAAGGCACCTTGGTGACTCTACTTTGACGGGTCACACACAAATCATGGCTCGGGGGCAGGAATTTTGTTCATCACCCCGCAAGGAGACTCCATTCCTAAGTCTTTCCGTATCACCTTCCCATGCACAAACAATGTGGCAGAATATGAGGCATTAGTTACAGGACTAAGAATGGCGATAAAATGGAAGATTAGAGCACTACATGTCTATGGGGATTCTCAGCTTGTCATCAACCAGGTTAATGATGACTATGACACAAAGGATGAGAAGTTGATGCCTTACAAACGAATGGTTGACAATTTCCACACATACTTTCATATGGTAACTTTTGAACAAGTTCCGAGAGCCCAAAACAAAGCGGCAGATGTTATGGCTACAATAGGCTCTCTCTTTGACATACCAAGCAATTTACCTCAATTGGAATTCCTAATAGAGCAATTATTGGTCCCTGCCTATGACATTCCGGAGTCAGAGATGGTTTGTGAACTTGTTGGTCGACTCTCTAGTATCCCGAGGTTCGCAGCGATGGCACCCTCCTTAGATGTCTCGACACTAACAAAGCACATACGACCTTATGCAAAGTGCACGACGGTATATGCAGATCTCATTCAAGTGATCCTACTCTAGCTAAGAAAATAACGAGACTAGGGTATTATTGGCCAACAGTTGAAAAGGATGCAATTGAATACGTGAGGACTTGTCACAAGTGTCAGATTCATAGTGATCTGATCCATGCTCGGCTTACCACACTGCACGAGAACTTCGGTGATCACTTTCCTTGGCCCTTCCTTTCAGTAAGGACTGGAAACCTGCGTGGGTAAGATTTATCAACCTCGTCCAATGGCCACAAATTTATCATCACCACCACTAAGTATTTTATGAAGTGGATTGAAGCTATCCCATTGACATATATTACTAGAAAACAAATATCCAAGTTCATCCTTAACTACATCATTTGCCGGTATGGCCTTCCGCAATCCATCATCACTAACAATGGATGTCCATTCAAAAACCAAGACGTTTGTGAGTTATGTGAGCGATTTCATATCCAACACCATTTTTCATCTCCATACTACCCACAAGGAAATGAATTGAGGATTGAGGCATCAAATAAAACCATTTCAAAATCTTCAAAAAAGTACATCGGTAACAGTAGCGGGCTAGCCTCAACCTGCTCTATGGAGCTGTTAACTAGCATTCATACACCTACAGGGGCCACTCCATTTGCCCTAGTCTTTGGCACTGAGGCCATTTTGCCCATTGAGGTTGAAATTCCTTCGCTACAAGTCTCCCTAAAGGGTTTAACTAATGAAGAGGAGTATCAACAATCATGCACACTTGAGCTAGAGATATTAGAAGAAGAAGGAAAAAATTCAGCGAACCATCACAAGCATATTAGAATGGAGTCTTTGTAAGTAGGTAAATAAAAAGGTTATGGTCGAGAAATTTGACATTAGCGACCTAGTTCTCATCATAAAACCCCAAGAACCAAGGTAAATGAGAGAAAAGCTAGAAAGTTTGAACCAATGGTTGGGTCCCCGTTATCATATCTTCTTTTTGGATTCACGGCTGCTCGGTACAGCCATGCGAGGAAGGAGAATAGTTGATAAGGCTCATCAGCAGGTTACACCTGCGAGAAGGTTCACGCGCAGCATCGAAGTTAAGCTAAAAGCGTAAAATACAAAAAAAATTGAAAAATGATAAAAAATCGTTACCTTGATGAAAACCTAGCAAATAGGCATCTTGGTGACACAAAAAAATCAAAAAGTCAAAGAAAATAGTAAAGAGAAAATTTTTGTCCAATAGTGAAAACTTGGCAAACAGGCGCTTTGGATAAGTACCATGGTGAAAACCTACCAAATAGGCGCCATGTGTAATCAATCATTGCTTTGCCATCTATTGTCATTTTGTTTGACTTGGCCTAGGATGAAAGGTATTTCCGCCATTATCATGCATCTCACCACCATACCACCCTACCTGTCATGGTTAATAAACGATTGACATCAAGTCCTGATGACTGTCCATCTGGTACACTAGAAGCACCCCTTTCATATCCCTTAAAATAGGCTAAGTCTTGGACCTGACTAGGGGAAAAATGTTTATCATGCAACTGCAGTGGATGTCACACATGATCTCAAAAACATTGGAAAAAAGTCCTGAAAAAAGACAAAAACATTGGTAAAAAGTCCTAAAAAAAAGACAAAAACATTGGCAGTCTTGAAAAAGACCAAAAACATCATAAAATGTCCTAAAGAAAGACCTAAAACATCATAAAATGTCCCAAAGAAAGACGTAAAAATCATAAAATATTCTGAAGAAAGACCTAAAAATCATAAAATGTCTAAAAAGAAACCACAACAAAGCAATCGGTGCTCAAAAATGCAAACCGCAGGGTCATCTCTTGTGAAGTAGATCGCATCTGTCGATCTTTGTCATTTGTTGAACTTCACGTTGTCTGCGTGCATTTGCTTTCGTAGGCAAGACTCACGAGTCCCAAGACATTAATTGGAATCCTTTTAGGTTTGCCACAATAAAATCATGGCACAATCTTTGGTCATCAATACAAATTCATTGGTCATGTCGAACTATGAGATCTCTGAGTGTATGATGTAGGCAAGGCCATCTGTCGATGAGCCCCCGAGGCCACACTAGATCAGCCCATTAGGGTTCATGGCACCACACTGGCACACACGTCGAAAGGTCTTTAAGACAGAGCAAATCATTCCCCAGTGGGTAAAAATCATTAAAACAAAGGTAAACAGCGTCGGTGCAGCCCGGATGTGTCATTACGAGAAAGATAGCCTCATCATTCATGCCTTAGGATGTGTCCTTCTAGGCATTGTCCATCATTCAACATTTTGAGGGATCCTCACGGCATCTAAGGATCACTCCTCTTGACATCGATATTCTTTTAGATGTTGATCATACGAAGAACCAACTACGTCATTTTACATGCAGCAGGATGTGTCGCTTCATCGTCATTATCACTGTCACATGGTATTTGGAGGGATCCCCCCTGAAATTTAGGGAATCAATCCTCTTGACATCAACTTTATTCAGGATGTGTCCTTCCTAAATTCGACAATTCTCAAAATTTGTCATCTGGGCATCATCAAAGCTTTGGCACTCTGGCATCTCATTATTATCACATCAGAACAATAGATATCCGGACACACTTGAAAAACATTAGACATTTGTCTGTTGTCTTTTAGCATGTTACTAGTTTTTCAGCGAGATCTCACTAACATGATTTAGAGAAGCAACGATGTATCATGATGATTGACATGCATGACTACTAGTTTCTCAACGAGGTCCTGATTCTGGGATTTAGAAAAATAGCGACGTATCATGATAAGGACTTTATTTGTATATTTTTTTCAATCATGTTGCTAGTTTCTCAAGGATGTCCTGGAAACAAGATTTAGAGAAGCAACGACGTTTCATGATTTGTCTTTGTCTTTTTCTGCTTGTGGTTGATTATGGCAAAAAGGTGGGGCAATCACACTCTTAGTATGAGTCATCATCATCCTCGTCTACGACTGCTTGTCTTACATAATGGTACAACCTTGCACACCCTTGATCTATGTCATATCATGGTGTTTGTTGGCAATTGCAATAGTTTTCCCAATGATGACTAAGAGCAATAAATATTATGAATCTATTGCAAAGTTTAAAGGATTCTTCATCCTAGTGCATCTTCATCATCCATATCTTTTGCACTAACATTCCTTTATCTCTTCATATTCTAAGTCTTCTCATTAATTTCGAGAGCACACCCATGTTCTTGGAACCTGTCTGTCCTCTCGAGGGGGCATACCGTAACCCTTCTCGTCATTCTTCCTCATCTTATTTTGCCTTCCGGGGCATATTGCGACTTGTTTTCTTTGTCTGTCACGACCGCTACATTATGACAAGAAATGTAGGCAGTAAAAATTGATAGGCTTCGCGATTTCTAAATTCTCCATCATTGCCCTTTCATTCTTCGCCAATTAAATAATTTTTAATTATTTGGTATTTTCCTAAAGTCATAATTCTTACATTAATTGAAATAATTTTAATTGTTTGGTAATTCATTTTCTATCTTTATTTCGCTAGGTTAATTAAATAAATTTTATTTTATTTTAATAAGTCATAGTAAGTCTTCATACAAAGGGTAAATAGAAGTTGCTTGTTTATTTTAATTTTTATCCACCTTCCATATGATTAAATAATTAAATTATTTAATTATTCATTCTTTCTCTCATAAATTAAATAAGTTTATTTATTTAATTTGGTCCTCTCTTGAATTTTGAATTAAATCATTATTTAATTCAAAATGGTTCTTTTGTCATATTCTCTATAATTAAATAATATCTTTATTATTTAATTATTCATTGGCCACCTAAATTAAATAATTTTATTATTTAATTTCTTCTATCACCTCTTTGTCTGTGCCAATCTTATCTTCCACATCAAATCTTATCTTTTGACATCTCATTCAATTTCATCCCTTGATTGAATTATCTCATAATTCAATCTCAACCCTTCATTTCTTGTCATTGCCCTAATTTTGACCTAACCCTATTCCATACTACAACATTCAATCTTGGCCATTGATTAAGACATCTTATTGGCATTCAATCTCATTCATCCGTTCAAAATGGCATTTTCTATAAAATGCCATTTTCCTCTCATTTTTAGACACAAGGAGGCATTGGATTTTAGACATTAGACATCGCAACATTTGTCATCTTACTTCATTTAGTCTTGGCATATTTAGGCATAGGCATTTCACTCATATTGTCTTAGGCATTTAGGCATTGATCAAATCCTTCAAAGCTTGGTGTAGGACTTAGACTTTTATTTCAGATTGCTCGCATGATGAATCTAAGGGCAACACATCAACCAGCAAGCTAGAAGGTGTTACAAAAGTGAATCATGGAGGTCTCAGCGGTTTTCTGGTATAATCATTCTTTTGTTTACTTCCATTGTATTTTGTAATTGCTTTTGGTTTATTGTCTTCATTGATTTGCTAACATTGAATCTAATCCTAAATTTACCCTTAGTTACAAGTACATATATATACTTGTATGTATTTATAAATATAGCAGCATAGAGAAATAGATACATATTTGCATGCAAGCACACATACATTAAAAGGTATAAAACATACATATAGCTATTTTTATGTGATATATATAAATGTAGAGATATATGTATGTTGTGTGTGCCTTACTTGTGGTGGCAATGGTTGCAAGGAAATAAAACAGTTTATGCTATTTTTGATAGGGAATTTTTGATTGTTGTTTTGTGGCCTCAAATAAATTATTTTATTTATGGTTTCTATGTATTGGTGATGCTTGCAAAGCAATAAAATAGTTTATGTTATTCTCGATAAGGCATTGTTGATAGTTTTTGTGTGGCTTGCAGAAACAATTTGTGTTGTTTTGCATTAGCCATTATTGATTGTTGTTTTGCATAAGCCATTATTGATTGTTGTTTTGTGGCTTTAGCAATACTATTTTATTTGTGGTTTCCATATAGTGTTGATGCTTTCAAAGGAATTAAATAGGTTATGTTATTTCTAATGAGGTATTGCTGATTGTTGTTGTGTAACTTTGGCTGCTATCAACACTGTGACCCACCCATGTGACTAGGGCTCCCTTGTTTAGGTTTGCTTGTTGTGTTGAGAATTCCTACAACATGTCAATATTATTCCATGTATGGTTTCCCTATAGTTTATTTATGTGGACATGTATGTATGTGAAATTACTTACAAACAACATTCAAAGTGAAGAACCTAGTTCAAGTGAAGTGCATGTATAGATTTGAGTTTGGAACATATTCATGCTTACCTAAAATTCTATTAGTATCTAGACAAGATGTAATAACAATTTCTTCACTTGAATTGGGTTCTTCATTTGGACTCGGTTCAACAAAAGATATGTGAGCAACAACAGAGGCTATTGCATGTTATGCCTGCTTATGGTGAGATTGATGTTTCCTATTACACTTAATATACAATCTATCATTCTAATAATATATGGATGTTGTTTGGATCTATTTTCACATACATACATATCTGCACATAGGGAAAATAATTTGAAAGAAAATAAAAAAAGGCTTGTTGTCCACCCAATCATATTAACTTTATTGAATGGGAGTTGCATGCTGGATATGAATATTGTATGTATATATGAATGTTGTATGCATCTAATTTCACATACATAGATATCTTCATGTGGGGAAAATAAAATGAAAGACAACAAAATATTCTTTATGTCCATAAAAAATCTTCTACAAAGGGTGTTCCAAATGTGCCTCTTCCTACTTGCTTTCTTTCAACTACCTTCTTTATCTAGTGTAGGGAAAAATGACAGATAGGAAAAAACTCGCTATTTTTGAAATCCTCTACAAAGGGTTTTTTCTAAACACCCTCTTCCTAGTTGCTTTAAAGGGGTTTCCAAATGCACCTCTTCCCACTTACTTTAAATATAATTATATTAGCATATTTTTTTCCTTGTATGTGTATATCGAGGCAATAGATATATAGATATGTGCACATATATGTTTTTTTGTATAGATGCATTTGCATGCTACAGATGGCTTAAATGATCAATGGTACTTTTGAAGATAACTATACAATATTATTGTTTCTATGTACTGGTGATGGTTGCAATAACACCTACCATCTAAAACTTAGAAAATTGACTAATGTTCTATAGCATCAGTTGCTATCAGCTTTCTTCCCACTTGCTTTCTTTTAGCTTCCTCATTTCTTGAACTATAGAAAAGAGCAAAGAAAACTATTAGAGATGAAAAAACCAAAAAATAGAAGAATTCACAATAATAAACCCTTGCAAAAAAAATCAAAATAACCTTGCACCCTCACAAAACCGCTATCGCTCATCAAACTTGCACCTTCGTAGGGGGTTGTGAATGGAAACCATAGGCATAATCATGGCTTAAAGCTATCATGGAAAGTAAAGCCACAAAAAGACACCCAACAATGCCTTGCTGAAAAGTGTGCAAACTATTTTATTGTTTAGCTATGTTTTCTCAAGTTTTAAATAGTAGGTGTTATTACAACCATCACCACTATACATAAACCATACATCAATTAATGTTTACATGCAAACCCTTTCCAACCAACATACAATCTCATTGGCCTTCTCTATCAATGTGCTAAATGCATTTATTTTTTCATTTAATTTAATTTATTTCATTTAAAATCACCACCTTTTACCCAACTAGCCAAGAGTTTTACATTGGAAGTTTTGTAGACTGGGAAGGCTAGTGAAATTCATGGAAAAAGTGTTCCCACGAATGATCAATAGAAAGCCCTCTTTTGTTGTCTTTCATTTTATTTTGTTTGTTCATATATCTATGTATGTGAAATTAGATGCAAAAAATATTCATATATATAGACAATATTCTTATCTAGAATGCAATCCATTTTGTTTTTGTTTTTTTTGCATGTGTTTGTTACTGTGAATCCTTCTGTTTTGTGGTTTTATTCCTCTTTGATAGATAATATTCATATCGAGCATGCAACACATTTTTATTTTTATTTTAGCATGGGTTTGGTACTATGAATTCTTTTGTTTTGTGGTACATACATAGATATTTGCACATAGGGAGAATAAAAAAAAAATATCTATGTATGTGAAATTAGATGCAAAAAATATTCATATATTTTTGTTTTATCATTCTAACATTCCTTTTTGAGGCTCAAAGAAATAATAACTAAAAAGGTGCATCTAACTTCATATACCTATATATCAATATAGAATTTGTTTTGAAAGTACATATATAGGCATTGCATGACTTCGATGCATGTGTATGAATGTGTTGATTAAACATGGGGACATATAAGAAGCAATAAATATATGCAAACAAAATTCATACATACTCCTCCATACGTTTATTCTTTTGGGAAAATAGTTGTAATTTGTTTGAGCCTCAATAGGGCATTCTTGGAATGATAAGTTGTATATTAAGCGTTCTATGAAACATTGATTTATTTTATAGCCTTCATCACTTTAATTCAACTTTGGGTCCTCATGTTGTTGTGGCATAGAGCTTGCAACTAGCCACTAGCGTTGCAACACTCAACTTTTAAAAAAGAAACCCAAGTAATGTTAGTGGACTTTGGTTCTCCCTAGCCTGCTAACTAGCCCTCGACCACCAGTCTCATAAGTATTTTTCCTATTTCCTTTTTGCTTTTGAGAATTGTATCGATTCTTTGCCATGTGCATCTAGTGAACTATCAATATGCTTCATTTGAATTAACAGTCCTTGTAATATATGGTCTAACCAATTTATATTTTACCTCTATATTTTTTCATCCAAAAATTGGTAGACATTGATCTCAGCATTGATTATAATGCTAGAAAATTTATCTTCTTGCTCATGGCTTTTTTGAGAGCCCTCAAGGCTCCATGACACAATATGGTAGGGTGGAGAGAATACCTTCTTTTAGTGTGTTTCATTTTATTTTCCCTATGTGCAGATATGTTTCTATGTGAAATTAGATGCAACCAACATTAAACATTGATCTTAGTATCGATTATAGTTTAGACAATTTACCTTCTTGCTTAGTGGTTTGTGATCTTCTATCCATGTATAATTATTTATATATATTTGCATGCCGGATCCCAATAATTGATTCATTTTGTGTTGCCTCTTTCCCTACCCTTTGCTTCTAGAGTGTTGTCACAGTCTTCAACATCTCATTACTTTGGTTTAGCTGAGCAAAATTTCCTTGTAGGATTCAAATGTATGGCCAGCATTATCAGCTCATGCAATTCAATCTATTAATGTTGGAGATGTTGTTCCATCCCCAGTTCTTCAACTAATGTCTTTTCAGAAAATAGGTGGTGATCAAAGCTCGGCCAACCATTACAAAGTTGTCCTCTCTGATGGAGCCCACATGCAAATAGGTACTTTTCCTACAAGCTAAAATGATCTTTTGTTTACAAGGATATTGAAAATAGGTTCCATCTTGTGCTTGACAAACTATGTGTGTAGGAACCTATGAGAATCAAGGTTGGCTATTGTTTCTTGCTACTTGGTATTGTTGTTGTATGCTTTCCCATTTGTGGGTCCCACCTTTTTTAATATTTGATCTTGGTCTAGTTCAAGGGCAATTTTTATACTCTCCTTGGATGTAAAAATGTTAGATTGTGAGTTAATTGGAACACCTAGATATTTGTTTAAAGATCAAGAAGAAAAAATGATGTCATTAGAGTCACCTTCCCCATCCAAATGAGCCTCAAAATTTGGGATCCATACATCCCCAACAGAACATAGTGCTCCTACAAATATCAGTCTTGTTAAAGGCTTGAATATTTACCAAACTAGATGGAAAATAAAAGGTTAGGTGACAACTAAAAGAGATATGTACCATTACAATAAACAAGGGTGTGAGGGCCAAGTATTCAACTTTGACATTATTGATAGTGAGGGAACAAAAATATGAATCACTTGCTTTAATGCCACAACAAAATTGCATTATGATAGGGTTTAGGTGGGACACACTTATTGTGTGTCAAAAGGCTTAGTCAAATAGGCGGATAAGAAATTTAATAAGTTGAATAGCCAGATGGAAATTATTTTAGATGAAAACTTGATATTGAAGTGTTGTGATGATGAGACCTTTGTGCTAAACAAAGCATTTAAATTCAACCCAATAAATGAAATTAAAAACTGTAGCAATAACACTTTGATTGATATTATTAGGGTTGTGGTGCATGTAGGAAAGGTATCAATTATTCAAAGAAAGGATCAAACTAAAATGATTCAAAGAACTATGAAACTTAATGATTTTTCATCCTCTTACATTGGCATTAATTAATGGGGTCCAAATTGGAAGCAAAGGTGACAAGCTAGAAAGATTGTGCACTCATGGTTTTGTTGTCATACTTGCTGTTAGAAATGGTTGTGTTCGATATTTCAATGGATTTGTTGTAAACATATCCATAAGGACTGCTCTATAAATAAACCCTAACATCCTAGAAGCATAGGCCTTGATGCAACAAGGACATGTTGAGCCCCATACCATTGAACCCTCACAACCAATTCCTCGAAAGATTGCTTTGGCCAATGGTAGAGTCACTATTAGATATCTCTTGGACCATTGTTTCTCCTTTCCAGAAAATTTGTAGGCTACTATGAAGGCAATAGTGAAATATGTTAAAACAGATGCATTTTGTTATGTTGCATGTCCCTTGTAGGCCAATGGCAAACAATGCAAGAAAAAGTGTGAATATTCTTCCAATAATAAGTGGTACTTCCCTAAATGCCAAACAACCATGCCTGATTGTGACTTTCGATATTTTTTGTAGCTAATGATGGAAGACCACATAGGTGAGATTTGGGTTGTTGCTTTTGATGAGGCTGCAAAAAGCTTATTGCAAATGTCAGCAAAAGAGCCATATATGTTGCAATATGGGTCTTTTTCTACAATGATTGCTAAGTCTATCACCAATGGTTCCATCTACAATTCTTTTGTTTTCACTGTTCTTATTAAAACATAGACCTATAATTCAGAAACAAGGCTTAAAACAATAATAGTCAAAGTTGTAAGAATTAACTTTGAAGTTGAGTGCAAGTTGTTGCTCTCATATTTTTTTGCAATATCCTCTACTAGGCAGTTCTCTGTAGAGATAATCAATACTTGAACTTTTGGAGCTTGGTTTGGTTGGACATTTGTTTTCTTTTCCCTTTTTTGGCATCCCATTGCACCAGATCACCTTTACTTTTTTTTCATGTTTCTTTGCTACTAGTAGAATTGGTTATTAATTGATACAACACACTATAACTTATAATGTTTAACAAAAAAAGTTACACTTCTTTTGTTTTGTAGTGTTTATGCCACTTATAGTTTTGTTCGCCTTTATTGTGTGCTCCTCATTTTATTTTATATTGTTTGGTTATAAACTTATGTCACTCTATTCAATGCATGTATTACTATTTACAGATGTTCTTATGTATACTTGTGGACATTACATCTACATATGAATATACATAACCATATATGAATGCAGTTGAATTTTGTCAGTGCATATAACATGTTGATACACATGTGTGTAATATTGTTTTCTGTATTATTATGAGCATTGATAGTTTGTATATTGTATAGTTATCTTCACAAGTATTGTTGATCATGTAAGGAATTTATATTATGCTTATACATGTGTTGTCTTTGTCACATATACAAGTATTTACACCAATTTCCCTGTATTCTTTTGAATTTTGTTGCTCATCTCATATATGTGCTTTATAATCATCTGATGCTACTTGAATTTTTTTTATCCTGCATTTTCATGTACATTCATAGAGTCATATTGTATTTGGGTATCATATGTTTCTCAGCTATAATGTTTGTTCCCTTCAACCCATACTTATTTCAATCTCATGTGTGTTCTTTTCATCTTCTAATGGTGGCTAAATGTTGAATATATTGGTGTTGGCTCTCCATTCATAAAACCATGTCACATATGGTTGTCTTTGATTCTATTAGAGTTATATAATTTCATTCTTGTTACCATATTTCCTATATAATGTTCAATGATGACTCTTCTCTACCGATTGTTCAATACTTTTCTATTTTTGCTTGAGTCCGTGTTATTAAAATCTATCCTAACAGAACAGATTGTTTCTTGTATCATTATGAGCATTAATAATCTGCATATTGTATAGTTATCTTCAGAAGTATCGTTGATCTTTTAATCCATTTGTAGCATGCATATACATCTATATAGTATTGCATCTAAGATTGTGAGGATGAAGAAATAAGGGAGCTATTTTGGCCTATAGAGAATGCAAGGAAATGCTATAAAATTTGTGGCATTTGTCATGACTTTAAAATTCATGGTATTTGCCAAGAAATTACAAGTCATGTTGTTTTCCATGGATTTTATAACATTTTTGATTGCATGCACTGGAGGGAAAGAGTGTTTTTATACATCTCCCTCAGATTTTTCACATGATGATTATGTGCATTACATGTTGCATATACATCTACTTCAGCATGGGTACTCCAAAAAATATGTTCATCACTCCCAACTATATAATGTTCACATGTCTACAAATATATGTATATCTAAAGTAAGTTGCACACAACATACATATATCTCTACATTTAAACTTGCTCCTACATGAAAGTATATATGTGTGTGTGTGTGTGTGTGTGTGTATGTGCATATATATTTGCATATTTATATATATATATAGCTATATGTATTTTTAATACCTTTTAATATATATGTGCTTGTATGCAGATATGTATCTATTTCTCTGTGCTTATTTGTATATATGTATGTGCTCACATGTATTGAAAATTTTGGTTGTGGATATCTATGTGTGTTATGTGCAAAATACCTTGCCACAGTTGTTACTCATAGTCCTCATAGTAGCTGATGCTATAGAATAGTATTCAATAATGTCTGATTGAAAATAACATAAACTATTTTATTTCTTTGCTAAGTCTTAGATGGTAGGTGTTATTATAATCGTCGCCACTACAATCAAACCATAATATTGTATAGTTATCTTCACAAGTATTGTTGATCATTTAAGCCATCTGTAGCATGCATATATATTTGTACCAATATATGTGTGTGTGTGTGTGTGCGTGCGCATATCTAGATATCTATTGCTTGGATATACACATACAAAAAAAAATCTACAAATATAATTATATCTAAAGTAAGTTGTGCACAACATACATATATGTCCACATTTAAACTTGTTCCTACAAATAAGTGTGTATGTGTGTATATATATATATCACTTAGAAATAGCTGTGTCTATTTTATACCTTTTGATGTATATGTGCTTGTATGCAAATATGTATCTATTTCTCTATGCTACTATATTTATAAATACATGCAGGTATATATCTATCAAGATTTTTTTTAGTAGGTGTATATATATGCACTCCATGCCTTCCATGAATACTTATATATCTCTTGCTTGCATATATATACACAAAAAATGTGTCTACACATTTGTGTGTATATGAAATTAGATGCACCCAACATATATATATATACACATTTACACTTATATATATATGTGTGTGTGTGTGTGCTTACATGTATTGGCAAGTTTGGGTGTGGATATCTATGTGTGTTATGTCTAAAAAAACCTTTCCACAGTGGTTGCTCACAATCCTGATAGCAACTCATGCTACACAATAGTAGTCAATAATGCCTAATTGAAAATAACATAAACTATTTTATTGCTTTGCTAAGTTTAAAATGGTAGGTGTTATTGCAACCATCACCGCTACATGCAAACCATACATGTAATAATATTGCCATTCCATAGGAATTCTCAAGACAATGAAAATAGTGAAAATGGTTACAATATCAAATATTGAGAGTTGAACTTGCTTAGCAAAATTCATGTTGCTCAGAGCAATAAAAAAAATTCTTAACAAGGGAGGAAATCATATATTGCATTGATATACACATACAACAAAAAAAATTGTTCACATATTTATGTATCTAAACTAAAAAAGCAACAACATTCATATATATCTACATTTATACTTGTTGATACATGTAACTACATTTTGACTTACATATATATGTTCTCACATGTATTGAGAAGTATAGGTGTGGATATCTATGTATGTTGTGCAACTCAAGCTATAGACTAACAGTGAAGAATGCCTTATTGAAAATAACATGAATTTCTCGATTGCCTTGGTAAGTTTTAAATGCTAGATATTATTATAACCATCACCAATATATGGAACCCATACATGAAACAATGTCACCATGTCAAGCTATGCCAAGTGATTTTTATCTCCTATGCTCAGGAAACATACATATATATCTCCATTTAAACTTATCTATATATGTTCTCACATATGTATGTTGTTTTCAAAAACCCTTGTCACAGTGGTGGCTCATAATGTTGATAGCAGCTCAAGCTACATAACAAGAGTCAACAACTCCTTATTGAAAATAACATAAACTGTTCAATTTCTTTAGTAAATTTAGAATGCTAAATATTATTGCGAGCATTGGGGATATATGGAGACCATACACGAAACAATGTTGTCATGGCAGCTTGTGACAAGTGATGTTTATTTCCTCTGCTCTTGTGGTGATTTCGATATTAACAAGTCCACCTATGGATATATATGTGTGTTGTCTACATATAACTTTAGATGCATATATATTTATATAAATTTTGATTTCTAATCATATATTTAGACTATTGTATTCCTTTGTAACCATCACCACTACATGGAAATCATAAATGAAATAGTCTTGCTAAACCTATTGAACAACAATCAATAATGCATGGGTATCAAATCCTTCCTGTGCTTATTATTTTGGAAGGATATATGTTATTTGTCTAAGCCTCTCACCAAATCCTTGAGAAAGAACATACATTATCCACCACTATGTTCAATGGTTATATTAATGTCTCATATTATAGTTAATATGCATCCTATCATTCTAAGAATCCCATGCAACCATTACCAACAATGGCTTATAAAAAAAACATAAATTGTTTAATTGCCTTGCAGCCATTGCCACTATATGGAGATCATAAATGAAATAATATAGAAAAATCGAAAGAACAACAATCAATAATGCCTTATGGAAAATATAATAAACTATATAACCTAAACTATTTTATTTCCTTGCAACCATCGTCAGTACACAGAAAGGTGCATCTAACTTCAAATACATATATATCGGTATAGATTTTGTTTTGCAACTGTATATATATGCATTGCATGCATTGGATGCATATGTAGGAATCTATTGCTTGGAAATCCAATAGGCTTATTTTGGGAACACTTAGGCCATGAATTTCGTCAACCTTCCTGGTTTTCCAAACTCCCATTGTGTGGCTCCCGATCAGTTGGAAAAAATGTGGTGAGCTTGAAATTTCATAAATGAAAAAATAAATACATTTGGCACATCGATAGAGAAGGCTAGCGAAATTGAATGTTGGCTAGCATGGCTTGGTGCTTCAACATTAATCAATGTATTCTTTCCATATAGTGGCAATGGTCTAGTGATGGTTGTAATAACACCTACCATTTAAAACTTGAGAAAACATGGTCAAGCAATAAAATAGTTTGCACACTTTTTGATAAGCCATTGTTGGGTGTCGTTCTCTAGCTTTACCTCCTATAAGAGCTCTGAGCCACCACAATGACTTTCATATTATTTTCCCTATGTCCAGATAGGTATCTATGTGATATTAGATGCAAGAAACATTCATATATAATCCTTCCTATATTTATTCTTTTGGGATTACCAATTTAATCCACTTTTCTAATTGGGAGCTACTTATGTATATTGTCTACATCTAATTCCACATACATACATTTCTACACATACTTTTTTTGTGTATATATATTCAAGCAAAAAATTTATACATATGCATCCAAACCCATATATATGTATCTAAAGTTAGATGCACCTCTTTGGTTATTAATTCTTTTATCCTTAAAAAACAATTCTAAGAATGGTAGGTTGTATATTAAGTGTAATATGAAACATTGATCTAATCATTGAACATGGTGGTAGATAATGTATGTTCTTGCTCAGGGGATTTGGTGAGAGCCTATTAGTCTACATGACCCAATATGGTAAGGTGGAGAGAAGACCTTCTTTTGTTGTGTTTCATTTTATATTTCCTATGTGCAGATGTGTATGTTTATGAGATTAGATGTAGAAAACATTCATATGTATGATACATTGTATATTAAGTCTGATATTAAACATTGATCTTAGCATTGATTATCATGCTAGATAATTTATCTTCTTGCTCGAGGTTTTGTTGAGATCCATCAAGGCTCCATGACACAATATGGTAGGGTGGAGAGCAAGCCTTCTTTTAGTGTGTTTCATTTTATTTTCCCTATGTGCAAATATGTTTCTATGTGAAATTAGATGCAACCAACATTCATATATAGTCCAAATGAACATTCATTTCCCACAAAAATTAATTGCTACTTGTGAAAGCTTGGCCCTCTATCCATTCATCCAAAAATTAATAGACATTGATCTCAGCATTGATTATAAAGCTAGAAAATTTATCTTCTTGCTCAGGGGTTTGTTGAGAGCCCTCAAGGATCCATGATGCAATATGGTAGGGTGGAGAGCAAGCCTTCTTTTAGTGTGTTTCATTTTATTTTCCATATGTGCAGATATGTTTCTATGTGAAATTAGATGCAACCAAGATTCATATATGGTCCAAATGTACATTCCTTTCCCACAAAAAATAATTTCTACATTGCATGGCTTACTCCTATGTCCATTCAACCAAAAATTGGTGAAACATTTCACAAAAGAATGGGTATTTATATTTCAATTGACAATTGTAGTTTTCCTGTTCCAGAGCAACATTGTATATTTATTCAAATTGTTCTTGTTAACAAAAACATGTTGTACCTATTCTTGTGTGAATTAATTGTTTCGAGAATACAATTTCCAAGATTTAAAAAAAAAAAAAAAACAACATACAAAACATATGTGAATTAGATGCAGCCAACATTCATATATAGTACTACCTATTATGCATAGAAGGAATGCAATGCATATGTATATACTTAAAAAACAAAATCTATATTGATATATATGTATCTAAAGTTGCATGCACTTTTTGAGGCAAGATGCTCTATTTTATAGTCTTCAACCAAAAAAGTTGATATGTGCACATGTATATCTCTTTAGCTGCATTGTTGCTCTTTAAGTTGGTGCTTGCGAGATGTTCTATTTTATAGCCTTCAATGAAAAAAAGGTTTATATGTGGACATGCATATATCTAAAATTGGTTATAGATAGCATCCATAGATATACATCTTTCAAAGTTCTGCTTTCCTTGCTTCCTGTTTGTCATGCCCATATGCACGTGTTTAGAATTTTTCCTCTTGGTTCTTCTCGTCCATCGTTCTACTAAAAAAATGTGACTTTTTGACTTAGATTAATCTCTTTAGTTGCATTGTTGCTCTTTAAATTGGTGTTTGCAAGATCTTTATTGTATTCATCATATTATGGTTCTAGGCTCTTCAAACATGTTCAAGTTCTAGTCCTACATCAAGTGTGCAGAAAAAAAATCCAAAAAAGCACCAAAGAACCCAACTCTATTATGCATAGCATAGAGACTACATTTGTGAAAATTGTTAGCCCAAATACTTGCAACAAATTCCCACACTAGCTCGTCCTTTCTTGGCCAATTTTTAGAATGATAGCCTCTATATTAAGTGTAATATGAAACATTGATCTAACCATTGATCGCAGTGGTGCATAACGTATATTTTTTCTTGGGGGTTTGGTGAGAGCCTCTGAGGCTCCATGACCCAATATGGTAGGGTGGAGAGCAAGTCTTCTTTTGTTGTGTTTCATTTTATTTTCCCTATGTATAGATATATATACATACATATATATATATAAGTTTGCATCTATCTATGTATGTATATTGTCTACATCTAATATGACATGCATACATTTCTACACATAATTTTTGTGTGTTTATATACCCAAGAAATGGATAGCTACATATGCAACCAAAGCATGCAATACAGATATTTGTAGTTGCAAAGAAAAATCTATACCGATATATATGTACCTAGAGTTAGATCCACCTTTTTACTTTTAATTGAACATCGGCTGGTAAGGCTTGGCACTTCCACATTAATTGATGTATACTTTCCATATAGTGGCAATGGTTTGGTGATGGTTGTAATAATACCTACCATTTAAAACTTGAGAAAACATGGTCAAGCAATAAAATAGTTTGCACACTTTTTGATAAGCCATTGTTGGGTGTCGTTCTCTAGCTTTACCTGCTATAAGAGCTCTGAGCCACCACAGTGACTTTCATATTATTTTCCCTATGTCCAGATATGTATCTATGTGATATTAGATGCAATAAACATTCATATATAATCCTTCCTATATTTATTCTTTTGGGATTACCAATTTAATCCACTTTTCTAATTGGGAGCTACTTATATATATTGTCTACATCTAATTCCACATACATACATTTCTACACATACTTTTTGTGTGTATATATATTCAAGCAAAAAATTTATACATATGCATCCAAACCCATATATATGTATCTAAAGTTAGATCCACCTCTTTGGTTATTAATTCTTTTATCCTTAAAAAACAATTCTAAGAATGGTAGGTTGTATATTAAGTGTAATATGAAACATTGATCTAATCATTGAACACAATGGTAGATAATGTATGTTCTTGCTCAGGGGGTTTGGTGAGAGCCTATGATTCTACATGACCCAATATGGTAAGGTGGAGAGTAGGCATTCTTTTTTTCTGCTTCATTTTATATTTCATATGTTCATATGTGTATGTTTATGAGATTAGAAGCAGACAATGTTCATATGTATGATACACTATATATTAATTCTAATATTAAACATTGATCTCAGCATCGATTATCATGCTAGAAAATTTATCTTCTTTCTTGGGGGTTTGTTGAGAGCCATCAAGGCTACATGATGTAATATGGTAGGGTGGAGAGTAAGCCTTCTTTTAGTCTGTTTCATTTTATTTTCCCTACAAGTAGATATGTTTCTATGTGAAATTGATGTAGGAGCATCCAATAGTGTAGGGAAATCTTGCATCACCCAAAAAAAATATTTTCTTTAGCTTTTGTGAGTCTCATGATGGCACTTAAGGGGTATAAGACTATTAGGCCTCAAAAATGGAAAAAATGGGAACTTACTATTTTTAGTAATTCCGCATAAACGGGCTCGTACGGATGTGAAAATTTACCCCAAGGAGCAGAGCTGAAAAACATTTCCAGTTGTGAAAGAATCACCTCAATACCCTACATGGTTTGGGAGAAATTAAATTTTATATCCTAGGAAATTTCTCCAATGCAGCTTCAAATTCATATATAAAACATTAGAGGCCCTAAAATAGCTCAAAAAGTGGTTGAACTAACCTACAATCAATTCATGCATTGTAGAGCTCACCAAGAGCTTTCCAACAATATGCAATAATAGCAAATTAGACACCCAAATCAAAATTTATGGCCCCACAAAGTTAGTCCTCTAAAAAGGTGAATTTCATAAAAAAATTCTTCCTAGGCTAGAAATCAAACGGCAAGACTTTTGGCTCAAACAAAAGGGGAAATTTGATCTTTCTAGAAAATCCTAGGGTGGTTATTAGGGAAAATAAAAAGGGTTAAGTGGCGGTTGTGGAAGGTGGATTTGACAATGCATATTGTGTCTCTGAATAGTAGATTTTCTTTTCAAAGTTGATTTTGTTGTAATGAATCAAGCCCATGAGGCTATAGCATGTAAGCTTTGAATCTATAGTTTCATTTTTTGAAAAATAATTGAAAGTGAGTCATTTTTCTATCTCACATCTTCTATGTTGGTATTTTTTGTTGTGATTTCTATTGGATTTGGGGGGTGTGGCCCTCATCAAGCGGTATCAGAGCAGGAGTTCCTGAACCTATAACAAAGCACCAAATGTGAGGCACTTGCAGTAGGACCTGTGAGTGTGGGTTGAGATTAATATTCCAACAAGAATTACCCAGTATGGTAGAGGTAGAGGCCGAGGTCATGGGGGAAGAGATCCACCAAGATATGAAATCAGAGCCCTTAGAAGGAAATTAGAAACCTTACAACAAGAGGTTTGAAGAAGAGATGTAAAACAAGACAGAGATGATAGTGAAGATGAAATAGAAGAGGAAACAGAAGAGGAAGAGTAGGATCCAATGGATCCTAGAGAAAGAAGATTACTGCAAGCAATCTCAAGCATTGAGAAGAGACCTAAAATGGAGGTTTCAACTTTTAGTGGAAATCAAAATCCTGAAGAATTGATTGATTAGATCAATGACATGGAGGAATTTTTTGAGTTTGATGAGATTGAAGATCTTCATAGAGTGAGGTTTGCAAAGAAAAAATTGAAAGGTCATGCTAGTATATGGTGGAAAGAGGTCTAGTTAGAAAGAGGAAGACAAGGGAAAGATTAAATTTCTAGATGTGATAGAATGGTGTCAAAATTGAAGAAACTATTTATTCTAATTGATTACGAATTGGAGCTTGGAAAGAAGATATAGAGCTTGAGGCAAGGGACAAGGACGATGAAAGAATACACAAAGGAATTTCACAAGGTCCTAATTCGGACATGACATTCTTGATGGAATCAAGCAATACTGACATGGGGTGAATCAGTGTTGTGCAATTTTTAACTTTATTAATCTGATCCTTAAAGTGCTAATAAAATTCAACCAAAATAAAGATGCATACACATAAGACAAATAACCAAAACACCATAACACAAGGATTTTTTACGTGGAAACCCTGTTAGGGGAAAAACCATGATAGAGGTCAATCCACAATATTGTTCTGAGTATACTCAAAAGAAAAGATTACAAAATGAGAATACACTTGCATTCAAGTGTGCTGCCTAGAGCTCACTGCTCTAAAAATGAAAGGCTCACTACCTTACAAAAGTTTGGAATAATTCCCAGGATTTGAACTGATAAAGTTGTTGGTTGTTTTTACAACGAACCAAGTAGGTCTCACTAGGTACCTATGAGTTTTCCAAACTCAATTCTCAAATACCTACAAGACAAGTGGCCAACAAATGAGATGAAGCACCTAATTGCTCTAGCTCCTTCACTTTGGGCTCTACAAAACCTGGGAGGGTGATCCCACAATGTATATTATACCAGATTAGTGAAGTTTTATTGCAGCAATTCAAGTTCATTTGATCATGTCAAAGGAATAAGCATGTTGTTGAGCTAAGATTGTTGATGTAGCATTGAGGATCTATTTTCAAGCATTGTTTCACATCTAATTTGAGATCAAGATCTACATTCTTCATGGCCACTTCATGTTAGTTTGCAGATTCACATTCCAAGATAACTTCCAAGGTATCATCATTTCATATTTCATGTTTCATGTCCTTATTTCATTATTTCATCATTTGGTTTAATTACCTAAAAGGGGTTTGAATTAGGAAAACCCCTATTCACTAATAATCAATAATTTTTTCTCATCTTGAATGTGTATTTATAGATTTATAGGTTGAAAATCAATTGGAGAACAAGTTTGAAGCATATTTTAGACAATTCACATGTACATTGCATATTTGAGTAGATATACTCTCACCCATGATTGATAAGATGAAATTCTCCAAAAGGTTGGCAATTTCTTAAATGAAATATACACCTTAAGTCAAGAATATAAAACAACACAAAATACTACAAAATCAAGATAGATCAATGATTATTTAAATCATTGTTCTCAAGTTGGGTAATTGGAACCATGAGAAAGACTTAACGGGGTTATGATCAGTTCCATTATCTATGGGCTAGGAGTCTGAGCAAACTAAAATATAAGGTATATTTAATACTAAACACCCATGATCTAAGTGATCAAATTCAATGACCCTGCATATGAATTCATGGTTTGATTCAAGCATTTTCACTCATTCTATGAACCAAAACATATATCATAGTATGGAATGATGAAAATTAATGAAATGATCTTTGTTCAATATTTTCATTAATAATTCTAATACAAAGCCAAAATGGAGAGACTATAGACTTGGAAAATCTCCATTATCATTTAGATGTGCTTAGGAACCATACATTTGGAAAACTTTTCTATCTAGACTCAAAACATTGGATAAATTCCTAAAATATTTTCTCTGCGTTCTAAATTTTCACAATTCAGTTCCAAAATTCAACAAAAGACCCACACAAATGGCCCTAAATTCCATTTTATAGAAAAAGGAAGCAAAATCAAGTTTTAGGCCATATGTACACATGTCACATTCTAATTGAACTGCTACATGACATATTCCCAAATTTAGTTATATTTGCATTCTTTGAAATGGAGGGAATATACATATGAGACAAAGATCATTTACATTCATTGTAAGTAACAACTTTTCCTTCCAAAAAGAACATGTCAAAAAGGATAATCTTCTTCATTGTAGCATGTACACTTCATCAAGCAAGATGAAAAAATCATGTAGACCAAAAGTGAATTAACATCTCAGTTAGCATCCCACATCATTAGTAGCTGATACTTTCCTATGAAACATACGTTTTATACATTGTCACTTCCAAGGCCAGACCTGTACAATACTTGTCCAAGTATATGTTTCACATGCATGTTTACAAACCAAATCAGCCAACAAATAATCTTCCCCATTCTTCATATTCCTCATCAGAGGGTCAATTGAAGTCAATAACATTATCAAGTGTCTCTTTGTATGGAGAGTACTTAGTTATTATAGAGCTCGACTCCATGTCAAAATCCTCCAGAAAACTGATAATAAATGTCAACCTTTCCAAAGTGTCATTAAAGACATTAATATCAACTTCCTTACAAATTTCATCACATAGGACTCAATAAACTCGTCCATCTCCCTCTTCCATACTTGCAATGGTTTCAAGTCATAATTAGTGAGTTGAACATCTAGCAATGGTGACAAGTTTGTCAGATCATATTGAGCTATTAATTCTCTTATCTTCTGCTCTAGTGGGGCTATGTACCCCTAAAACTTCTGCTCACTTAACTCACATACAAATGTATAATTTGGAAGCACATGAGGGTACTTATCTTCATGTTGGCTAGCTCCAACTAATATTAACTTTAACCTCTCAGCTCTTGGGATCCACTTGTTCAAGATTGGCATGGCCAACCCTTTATCCCTTTGGGACAATCTTATTGCTCACATCATTAGGGCGTAATTGTCATACACATTATTCAGTCTAGCCTGCATCTTCTCATTCAGATGCTTCAAGACAGTGTGAACAATTTTTGATACATTTTCATACATTTCAATGTCTAGATCCTTTTCCTGCAACTTCTTATATGTTTCAACTTGTAGAAGCAACTGCTCGTTATCAGATGAACTAGATCATGGTTTACTTGATTTCTCCATTGAAAGTGATCCTTGTCGCAAACTATATGGTACCATTGCTAAAACTTGACCATGAGGTGAATGTTGGGAAGATACAATTGGAGATGTTGGAAGTGGGTGGGTTGAGCTAGGCTGACCCTATTCTCTTTGTATTTCTCCTCTTTGTTTATAAAATGCCAATTCAGATTCTAATATAGCCACTTTCTGTTGGCTATTATCATATTCATTGAGGAGTTCTCGGTACTTTTTTTAGGTCATCTCTCTCTAGGGAGAGACTTTCCATAGTTGGTCTAGTGAACCTAGCAACATTGACAACCATTTATGCTACCTCCAAAGCTGGGGTATCTGCAACCCTCTTCACAAACAGTTGTCCACTAAAATATGATGGCTCTGCTAGAGCTAGTTTTCTAGATCCCACAGATAGTGACCATATTGCCAATGCATCCCAATCCTCACTAAATATTAAACTCTGAAGTGCCATTTCCAACTCTTCTTTTGTAGGCACCAGAGACCTTTCAACACTTGTTCTGGCATCTAGGACAATAGCATAAAAAATGTTCCATTCTAGCAACAGTAGAACACCACACTTCTTTACAAGTTCTCTGCCATCTTGGGCACTAATATTTTGGAACTCATTCTTCATAATACTTCTCATATTTTCCTAAATGACACCTTCAAGAAACTTAGGATGCAAACTCCTTCCAGTGGCCACTTTCTCTACATATTCTGTAGCTTTGGATCTCCACCAGAAATCCTTGAATGCAGATGTTTCACTAAAGGTGTGATCTTCCATAAACTCCTTACAAGATTCTATTAACAGATCATCAATAGTGTTTAGTACACTAATTGCAAGCTTTCCCAATTTGAGACTACTTTGTCTTGAACTTGAAGAAATTTACCCTTCATGAGGAGGCATTCATCATTGCATTTCCTCAGGAGTGATGTAGATATCATATGTATCCATGCTAGAGTATTCAACCACTCCTCTTACCTTAGTTTTTTGCTTCTTTAGAGGTGGCTACTCAGGAGGAACAAGACTTCTAGGGGGTGAGTCAAGATCAATTACAAGCAAATGAGCCTATGTAGGAGGGGGAGGTAATTCACTCTCAGGAGAATCTTCCTTTGGTCCCTCAAAAGTGATAGGGGCTATCAAGCTTCATTCTTCATCTGTTACTTTCTTCCTCCTGGAGTAAATTCTCAATTTCTTTAGTGGCTGATATGTAGGAATTTCTTCCAATATTACTTCAACATATTCTTCAACCATCCTTGCATTTCCTTTATCTATGACTTCTTTCTGTTCCCTCAACATACCAACTACATTTTCAAAATTATCCATAACATCCATGACTTTGCTAAATTCATTAGGTATGTTTGGAAAAGGATCATATTTGGGATATTTCTTCCATTTTTCTTCTACCATTTTCCTATAAGCAAGGTATTTAGCTTTCCTTTCATCTTTTTCTTCAAAGCTAAAAACATCCATAATGACATGCTCAAGATAATCAAAAGCATGCACAAAAATACCCATTTTCTTATCTACTTTCAATTTAGTGATGAATCCCTCAGGATCATGATTCCTCAAGAGCATAGTCATTAACTTATAAGGTCCCAACAAATGTACTATGTGCTTCCATGCCCCTTTCACCAGAATATAATCTGTAAATGCTTTCCATTCTAGAAAGAATGACCATTTCCTCATTGATTTAGGTAAATGCACCATCTATGAGGCTCCTCGTTGCCTCATGATTTCAAAGAATCCTATCCTCAAAGGCACATCTCTTGGCAAGACATATGGGTCTAGACCATTACCATACACTCTAAAAAAATTCTTGTTAGGATATAAAATCAAGTCTCCCCAATTATGACTCAAATTCAAGTCTGGCCTCATCTCCATGGGTCTCAAGAAATCATGAATTTCTTTGGGAATTCTTGGTGGCTCATATATCAAATACCTCCTTATTTATGGATGCAAAAGAATTTCAAAACATTACCAAATTATATTTCTTGTCATCTTTGTCCAGGATTCAGGTCTAGCATTGAACAGGAAAATCAACACCTTCCTCTTTCCTTTTCAAAGTAATATCCCTTTCGAAAACCTTTTGTCCTCTATGCAAAAACATGTGCATTAATAGTGAATACCATCAAAAATTTACCCATTGTTTTCCTTCCTTCAACTCAACTAAGCCTATGTGGATGCATTCTTCTAGATAAGTACCATAATCATAGACAATGCTATGTGGTGGGTGTTGCAAATGTGTGGCCAAATAACTATATTATTTCTACAAAGTGTTAGGTGGGGTACAACCAATGATCTGACATAGAGAATACATAGTCTTTCTAAAATAACTAGCAAATAGCTCATTGGGAATGGTTCAAGCTCCTTCTCACCAATCTTAATCTACCTTTTTTGTTTCCCAGTGCCAGTCATTGCAGTATGTAGATGCATCATCTTTTTTTCTAATGAACATGTTGGTATTGTTATGTTCTTTTCCAATATCTTCCATATCCAAAGGGACCATATGCAGACTCCACTCATGCAAATCAAAGATTTCCTCAATTTCTTTTCTAGTTATCCTCACTATATCTACCCCATAAAATGCCCTGACCACCCTGGAAATTGGGTCATATCTTGATGTGATATCCTTCAAAAGATCAACATCCATGTATACATTGGGAACAATCAACTTTCAAATATCCAACCTCCAAGGATTATTGAGAGGAGCTCCAAGGTTCCCATTCCTGAACCAATGTTGAAAAAACTACCATCTAGTGTAAGGTACTTCAACATCCTTTATGAAGCAGGCTTTATCCATCACTCCCTCTTTTACAACAGGGCCATGAAACAAGACCTTTCCTTTTGGTTTCTTATTCATGGATGGGGGGAGTAATTCAATTACATCCTAGGAGAGTGTTCTAGACTAGGTTGAAGAGGAGGCAGTCTTTACTTTGGGAGCCATGGGTTTTATGTATACTAGGGTTCTAGCAGGAAGAATTTTGACTATTCAACCTCCTAATTGCAACCTATGACTTAGAATGAGTGCTAATTCCAGATGATTTTACAAGGTTACAACCTTTAAAAGACAAAATTAACCCTAATTCAAAGCATTAAAGAAAAGAAATTAAACTTACTCATCTGAAGGCAAATTGAAAACGAGGCCTAATTCAAAAAATTGAAAAAGCATAAAAATATGTTTTTCATAATTAGAACTTTCAATTGCGTTAAACCCTAATACCAGTCGAGATGACTTCTACAAATTGCTTCTTTCAATTCTTTGTATCACTCCAAACACGTCTTTGAATCCCAAATTAGCAAGAACTGATCGTGTACATGAATTTTGAAGGAAATTGAATAAGTTTACAGGTCACCTATGTCATTACTTCCCACTCGTGTGAAGTGAAACAATTACAATGAGCATACTTAATAGCTTTGAATGTGCATTGTCCATCATTAGCTGAGATAGATATCTTGAATGAATTAGATTGAGTTAATGGCATTTGAATTTACATTGCAGCTCCAGCTTAGAAAAATGGCCAATAGAAACATGTTGACTAGAACTTCTTCATCTACTTGTGGGCTCCACCCACCAATAGCTGTAAAATACAAATGGTAGCTTCTTGTGGGTCTCACTACTTCTATCGAGCCTATATATTACCTCCACAAGATGGCAGGGAATGGTGGTGATCATCTTTCATCTTTCAATTGTTACCGTCAATCACAAATCTTTGAGCATTGGAATGGAAAATAATAATTGGCCCCACATGGTAGATCACACACCTGTGATCATTTCACTGACCTCGTAGCAACTAAACTATTGTCACTTAAGCATACGAGCTAGTGGGGAATGACCCAGATCAAATCCCATGATCTAGTGGTCTTCAAACCTGCACATGCAATGAAGTTATTCATAAAAAAGGAACTTGACTAGGAAAATGAGAATTTACCCTTGGGAATTGATGACTTAAACCTAGGTCATTATGATAAAACATTAAAACTAGACTTAGGAAAAATTAAAATGATTTGCAGCTGAAAATGACTGAATAACCTAAGCAAAGGGGGAGATAAGGAATGCATAACAATGGCTCAGAAGATAACTTATATCACCAGCAATCGAGAGAACAAGTCAACAAAAAATTAGAATGCTCAAGGGTTATACATGGATTAGTTGAAGATAGGTTAGCTAAGAAAAACCTTAAACCCTATCAATGGGAGACATGTGACATGCTAATACCAAGCAAAAAAGACCCTAAAATGTCAAGAATTTTAGGAGCTCTATCAGTGGCTCATGCTCGGGGATGCATACCCCTGGTGGGTATGGTGAAAAAATAGATCTCCTGGTGAAGCAGATGAAACACAAAGGAACTAAAAAAAAATCAAGAGCTTTCCTAGACAAGGCAAGCAGATGCAATAGAAAGAAAACACACCAAACCTTATGTACAAAATTTACAAGACTATACAATGTACATGGAAATATAGCCTATTTCAGGAGAAATAGGGTTTCAGGAACTGTCCATGTATTGGTAGTTCCAGAAATTCACCTGCTAGTGATTATAGAAAGTAAGAATCTTCCCCATGAGTGTCTACGATCAAATAAGGTCCAAGCCATAAAGGGTCAAACTTCTCGTGCTTTCCTTTATCCTCCAATCTTGTGTTCCACATTAAAACCATACATCATATCTCAAATTTCCTATGGAAAACCCTTTTATCATGCAAATACTTGACTTGGAGCTGCATTTTATCATTTCTCTTGTGAGCTTCTCTCCTCATCTCATCAAGCTTAGTCAATTCATCCATCTGAGTCTACATCTCATCACAAATTTCAGCATCATACTCTTGAACGAACTTATACATTTTCATCAGGGCATTGTGTGGTATTTTGGCTTCTACCCCATATACCAAGTTAAAAGGAGACTTTCCAATAGCTTTCTTGACTGTGGTTCTATCTTCCCACAATGCCAATTGCAACTTTGAATCCCAAGCTTTCTTATTTTTGTCAAGGATCAATTTGAAGATCTTCATAAGGCTCTTATTACTAGACTCTGCCTTTCCATTCCCCTGGAGGTGATATGGGGAGGATTAGGATGCATTTATGCCATGTTGGTTGTAGAAATCCTTGAATTCCTTAGACCTAAAGCACATAGCATTATCAAAGACTATTCTTTCAGGAACACCAAACCTACTCAAAATTTTATTCATCAAGAAATCAATGACAACTTTACTAGTTGCCTTCCATGTAGGAATACCTTCAACCCACTTTGTGAAATATTCAGTTGCCACTAGGATTCAAGCATTTCCTCCACTAGATTTCACCACCATTTCTCCAATAAATTCAATACCCCACTGTTGAAAGGGGGTTGGTGTTGAGATTGGTCTAAGGGGTAAGTTACCTAAATATTTTAGCTTAACAGTAAATCTTTGACATGCATCACACTTCTTTACATATCTATGTGCATCTTTGAACATTGTGGGCCACCAAAAACCATCCCTTAATATCTTGTTTGTGGTAGTCTTATCCATATAGTGACCTCCACACACTCCCTTGTGCATTTCAATTAGAAAATCTTCTTCCTAATCACCATCCACACATCTAAGAAGCACACCCTCTAGGCTTCTCCACCAGAGTTCGCCATCAATGATAACATAACTAATTTCCTATAGCTTTAAAGTTATCCTCTCATTGTTTGGCATGCCATCAAGAAATTTCATAGTCTACAAATATTCAACTATCCTTTGGTACCAACCGCATTTTTGGATATCACAGATGGGAGCAATTTTTTCTTGTTCAACTTCATTGATTTGGTTAGCTTCAAAATTGGTTTCAACCATGAGTTTGGATAAACCTTGGCCTCTTACCAGCTTGGTAATTTGAATATCAATGTTGAACTCTTGGATTGTATTAATCCACCTACATCTCTGGCCTGTAGTTTCTTGTTGAGTAAAAATGTCCTTGACTATTGCACTTGGGACATAAGCAACTACTGTTGCACCAATCAGATATGTCCTAAAATTCTTAACAACCTTGACTAAGGCATAAGCTTTCTTTTCAATAGTGTCATACTTGAGCTTTCCTACTTGCAAGGATTTTCTAAAAAAGGAAATTGATTGCTCAAAACCTTCATCATTTTTCTATAACAATACACCTGCTACAGTATGAAAAGAGGAAAATGTGAACAATTGGAATGGTTTGGAATAGTCTGGAGTTTCTAAGATAGGTGCAGCTTTAATAGCATCTTTAATGGCTTGGAAGGCCTTAAGAGGATCTTCTGACCATACCACATTTTCCCCTTTCTTAATCATTTTTGAGATAGGCCTAACTATCTCTACAAAATTAGTCACAAATCTCCTTAAAAAGTTTATCTTCCCAAAGAAAGATTGAATCTCGTTAACATTACCTGGGGATGTAATCTTATCTATACCTACTACTCTTTCAGGATCAATCCTGATACCATCTTTTGAAACAATATGCCCCAACAACTTACCTTCTTTAACTCCAAAAGCACACTTCTTAGGGTTCAAGGAAATTCCATATTCTAGAACTCTGATGAAAATATTTTCAAAGTGTGAGCAATGATCTTCCTCCTTCTTGCTATGAGCAGTGAGCTCATCTTGGTAAATAGCAAGAAATAGATCTAGAAAATCAACAAAAGCCACATCCATGACTCTTTGAAAATTAGCACTAGCATTTATCAGGCCGAAAGGTATTCTGACATAAACATAGGTCCCCCATGGCATGGTAAATGTTTTCTTGTATTGTTTTGATTCCCTCAACATAACCTAGTTATATCCTAAAAATCCATCCATCATGGAAAGCAACTCACAACATGTTACCTTTTGTAACATTGCTTCCATATTAGGTAAGGGGTAACTATCCTTCAAGGATGCAACATTGAGGTTCCTAAAATCCACACACAGCCTTAAGTTTCCATTCTTTTTTCTGATAGGAACCAAATTGGACACCAATGAGGAATGCCTTATAGGTTTAATAATTCTTGCATCACTCAACTTCATAAGCTCCTCTTGCATTTTAGGTCTCAAAGTAGGATTAATTATTCTCTATTTTTTCCTAAAGGGCTTAGTATTAGGCTTCAATGGGATCTCATGTTGGAATAGGTCCTCCCTATATGCCTTAAGATCATCATACAACCATGCAAATACATGTCTACATTTCCTTAGTAGAGCAATCAACATAGTCCTCACATGTGGCTTCATTTTTTACCAATGTACACTTTTGGGAGCACTTTATGTTCCCAAATTTATCTCTTCAAAGTATTCTTTATGTGTAGGTGTTTTCTTATCATTTGTCGTATCTGGATTGTCAAAAAATCTTTCAAGTGCAACCAGTCCCTTGGGAATTTTGTTTGTTTTCAACTGAATTATCTCATTTCCAAACAATGTCTCCTTTCCATCAACTTCCACCACATATGAACTAAAGTCAATTTCTTGACTTTCATACTAGTCAATACAGTGTAGGAACTTCAAAATGTCACTATCATCCTCAAAAACTTGCCAATTGTGACTATTTTCAGGCACCGCAAGTCATGTATGTACCTCAATCCTTGAGATACCATCAAAAGTCACATCATCTAGTTTGACTGTGATATTAGCTAGTAAATTTTCTCTAACATTCTATCATCTCTCTATCCAATCTATTCCAAAAGCATCAAATGCCTCTATAGTATCCCAAACCTCATTTCTATATTGTCTCAACATCTTGTCCTTGGTAACAAACCTAGACCTAACCTAGGAGACTACTAACTTAGAATCACCAAATAACTTAAACAATTTTATCCTATGTTTGGAGGCAAGTTTCAAGCCAAGCAACAAGGCTTCGTATTTAGCAACATTATTAGTACATGCAAACTGCAGCAAAAAAGAATACTTGAAAGTCTTACCTAGGGGAGAAATAACAATGACCCCAACACCCGATCCTTCCTTGGAACAAGCTCCATCAAAATACAACGTCCATAAAGCATCTTCCTATGGTGCTTGCAAAACTTCTTTAACAAATGGTGCAAGCTTAGTTTCTTCTTCTTCTTGTTTCAACTCTTCCACACAAAAAGTGTCTATAGTAGTGTCCACAAAGTTCATTATTGGGGGCTCCTCAAGTTCACCAATATGTTCAATCATGTTCCTAACTCTTGACTCCTGAGCAATCTTGACATCCTTCTAATTGATTGAAAAGGTAGCAAAGGACATATTGCATTGCATACTACCTCCCACAGAGGCACACCATTGTCTTGACAACAACATCCCATAGATTAGTGGAATGTCTACTACTGTAACACTCATGACTAGCTCCTTTTCGGGGAATGTGGCCATTTTGTATGGGACTTTATGAATTACCCCTTTAATAGGGACTTCTCTAGAATCCATAGTATAGAACTTTCCATAAGTACTATCCACCTTTAGGCCCATTTCCTCCATTATCCTAACTAGCATAACATTATTTGAAACACTACAATCTATCATACAATTTCTAAGTACTTTTCCATCAATGATTAGGCTCAAAAAGAAAGGATTGACCAAACTTGGATTTGCAGTGATAATAGTTCCTAGATAAATCTTAGGATTCTCAGTAATTATTGCTCTTACCTTGATGTCCTTTTATTGGCTCTTGTTTCAAGTGCATCCACCTCTACTTTGTGTTTTCTACTCCCTACAACACTGTTAATAACAACCATTTTTTTGTTCTTATGGTCGTCAATCCTCATCATCTCAAGAAATGGGACTATAACCTAGATTTGGGATAAGACTTGAAACATATCAATGGGAGAATAACTTGGTATCTCTAGAAATACTACCTCCTAGGGGACTACCTTATCAACTTTCTTATCAATTTTTTCAGTGATAGGCTTCAAATCTTTGGCCTTCAAATATTGATGGGTAACTTCAATAGTAACCTTTACTTTGCTACCTTTCTTAGCCCAAATTCTTATGTCTTTAACTTCTCTGGGCTTGGTATCTCTCTTCTTACCCTTTGTCTTAACTTCTTTATTGTCTTCATTGTTCTCTTTAATGAATAAGCCTCTAGGATGGCTCTGATTACCACTCACCACCCTATTCCTCAAGTGGAGATCACTTCTTTCTTGAGCTCTAGTAGCTAGTGCAATTGTATATTTCTCTATTTCCTCATTTGAAGGTCTTCTCAAGGAAACATTGCATTCATCAAGATTGTAAGTAGTGTATTCATCATCCCTTTCCTCATATGAGAATACCTGTTGATGGTGCAAAATTGCTTCATGTATTTGCACATTCACATCATTTGTGTCAACATCATCACTACAATAATAATCACTACATTCCAAGTTTGATCTAGTCATGAATACATTTGCAGTGTCATCTAGATTATGTGGAGAATCAGGTTCCTTCTGATCATCTTGAGTTTCTTCCAAATATCTCGCCACTGCACACTGTTGTGAAGAATGGGGCATCTCACACACTCCACACCATGGTAAATCTTCATCAACATTTGTTATATTGTTATGCAAGGGATTAGGTGTTGCTTGAAAATTACTTTGATTGCTTTGAACAAGCTTTCCATTATGCCAACTAGTATGGTATGGATAATCTTGAAGTCTTGGGGGCCTCTCATTTCTCTAGAATTGTGGTTTGTCATTCTTTGCCTGCTTTTACAACAAATTTAGGACTTGGTCCAAATTTTCATCTAGAGCTACAAATTTAACTGATTTCTTAGTTTGAGCTTTTAATTTCTTAGAAGGCCTAGGGTCATCCCTTCTACCAACTTTACTAGATGCCCTTCTATTATTTTCAATATTTACTACAATTTTGTAAGCTTCCCTCAGAGACTATGGATTCTTGTCTCTAAGAAAATAACACATCTTAAAGTCATATGCATTACAATACACAACTAAACATGCTCTTTCATTGGGCCTCAGGGACTTTATACATTTCCTTTGGAACATCACATTGAGCTCAATAGCCATATCATTGTGTCCCTTTGTAATGTTATTAAAATCATTCAACCTAAACTATAGATCGGTTTGGTCTCTATATTGCTCTCTGAAGATTCAAAAGAATGAATCCTTGGAGTCAATTCTTGCATCTAGAAAGCTCCTATACCAATCCCTTACATACTTTATTAGGGATTGCATAAAGCATTTCATAGCCACATTTTCATCCCATAGTTCAAAGTATTCCACAAAACTTTGAAAATCCTTAAGGTGGTCCTCACCACTGAGAGCATTATTGCCAGTAAATTTGGGCACATGCTTCCTAGCATTATCTGACACTGGATTTGGGTATCTAGGAATGTTTTCAAAATATAGTTTCCTATACCTATTAGTATGCAATATTATTCTACCCACAGGTCCTTCTTGATCTTGGTTGTCACTATCTCTCCTTCTTTCACTATTTTGTCCAAATCTTTTGTGTTGAGAATCATGTTGATCATTGAAGTGGATGGTTTTAATCCTATCTTCAGACTATGAGAAAGAGCTAGAGGGGTTACCAGTGGGTGAAATTTTGTCACTAGTATGATGGTTTGAAGAGGATGAGTGGCCTTCAGGGCTCTAGGTCTTAGGGGCAAGATCCTTTAATGTGGATTCCAAGAAACTAAGATTCTTTTTCATTTCCTTGTTTATAGCAAGTAACTCCATCTCCTTCATCTTCCTATCCAATTCTTCATTCTCTCTCATTAATTTATCTAGGAATGGGATGGAATCATCTTGAGATGTATCTTTCTTGGAAGCACCTCCCTTACTAATTTCTACTCCTTCGTTAGATTTTCTCTCATCCATAGGTCGTTTCCCTCTATCAACATCATGGGATTCACACCTAGTATTCTTAGGAGCAGGAGTAGATGGGATAGAAGTCTTTCCAGCAGTGTTACATATATGTCATTGCTGGTATATAAATATTATCAACTAAGGAACTAATAGGGATCTTTCCCATAATTTCTCACACAACTCGGTCATTCTCTTGATCAACTTGGGCTACCAATTTGTCTAAGGCCTCCATCTCCTCAACATGTCTCTCTGCATCATGACATCCCTAATTATTTTCTCCTTTTCCGCATCCCTCTTCTTTCTATTTTCATTGCATTTAGAAACTCTCTGATTGAGTGAATGTATATCATTCAACACTTATTCTTTAGGAAACATATATTCTCTATCAGATACTACTACCATCTCAACTTGGTTGGGATCAAAATTATGAGACACTTCCTCTCTAGTCAACAAATTAGGAGGGACAAGTGTATATGTATGGGAATTTGGGGTTATATATCCCCTGGCTATAGCATGCCTAGTGCTAGCATTTTCCTTTTGTATTCTATCCCTTTCTATTCTATCCTTTTCTCTTTGCTTCATGGCTTGCATACCAAGGTCTGAAGAGTATTAATTTACAACAAACTTCATTAAGACCTCTCCCCTCTCATTAGAAGTATTATCACTAAAATCCAATAGATTCCTTTGACATTCAAAACTAGAACTAAAACGCATTTCATGTTTAGGGGTGGGATGAGGGGTGGACTTACCTTTTCCTATGTCTTTTTATTTTATCCATTTCCTGTGTAAACTCATGTTCTTTGTTAATTCACCTTCCAACTTCTGCTCAAGATGCTTCTTCATATGGCCTCATGTTCCTCTCATTTGTGCTTGAATCTTCTTCACATTTGTCACCTTCTTCACTTTCTTTATAATTTTCTTCCTCACTTCTTTAATATCCTTGAACACTGGTTTGCACTAGTGTAGAGACGTTAGAGTCACCACCCAAGTTCCTTGGGAAAAATTGGTTGTGATTTTTTTATGCTCTTTACAAATTTCAATATATCTTTATAAATTGAGACAAAAATTGACACATACGATATGCTCTTATATGAACTTTCAACACAATCTATAAAGACAAATAGGTGGGAAATTTATGAAAAATTTAGATGAAGTACTTGGCAAAGATTGGGGCTAAACGTAGCATACGCTTCTATTTGACTGACTCTATAAGTAAATATCACCATATAACATGGTAATCTATGAGAAAGCATTTTGGACGACTAATAATTGTAAGAATTATGTCCCAAACAGTGTCAACATTCTATTGGTTGTTTTTACAATGAACCAAGCATGTCTTACTAGGTACCTATGATTTTTCCAAACTCAATTCTCGAATACCTGCAAGATAGGTGGCCGACAAACGAGATGTAGAACCTAATTGCTCTATCTCCTGCACTTCAGGCTCTGCAAAACTCAAGAGGGTGATCCCACAATGTATATTATACCACTATTTCAGACAATTCATGTGTCCATTACATATTTGAGCAGATAAACTCTCACCCATGACTGATAAGATGAAATTATCCAAGAGGTTGGAAATTTCTTGAACAAAATATATTCCCTAAGCCAAGAATATAAAAAAAAAAAAAACTACAAAATCAAGATAGATCAATGATTATTGAAATGATTGTTCTCAAGTCAGGTAATTGGAATGTTGAGAAAGACTTAACAGGGTTATGATCAGTGCCATTATCTATGGGCTAGGAGTCTGAGCAAATTGAAATATAAGGTAAATTTAATACTAAACAAACATGATCTAAGTGATTTTACTTTGCAATTAACTAATCAGAAGCCAAATTCTAAAGGCTACTTATCAGATCCAATGCCCATGCATATGAATTCATGGTTTGATTCAAGCATTTTAACTCATTCTATGAACTAGAGCTAAAACCAAAACATTTATCAGAGCAAGAAATGATGAAAATTAATGAAATGATCTTTGATCAATATTTTCATTAATAATTTGAATACAAAGCCAAAATGGAGAGACTATAGACTTGGAAAGTCTAGATTATCATTTAGATGTGCTCAAGAACCATACATTTGACAAAACTTTCTATCTAGACTCAAAACATTAGATAAAGTCCTAACATATTTGCTCTTTTTTCTTAATTTTCATAATTCAGTTCCAGAATTCAACAAAAGACCCACACAAATGACCTTGAATTCCCTTTTATAGAACAAGGGAGCAAAACAAGCTTCAGGCCATATGTACACATGTCACATTCTAATTGGACTACTACAAGACATATTCCCTAATTTAGTTATATTTGCATTCTTTGAAATGGAGGGAATATACATATGAGACAAAGATCATTTACATTCACTGTAAGGAGCAACTTTTCCTTCCAAAAATCACATGTCAAAAAGGATAATCTTCTTCATTGTAGCACACCCACTTCATCAAGCAAGATGACAAAATGATGTAGACCAAAAGTGAATTAACATCTTAGTCAGCATTCCACATCATTAGTAGCTGATACTTTCCTATGAAACATACATTTTATACATTGTAACTCCTAATGCCAGACCTATACAATACTTGACCAAGTATATGTTTCACATCCATGTTTACAAACCAAATATGCCAACAAATGCTCTTACACATTCTTCATATTCCTCATCAGAGGGCTAGTTGAAGTCGATAACTTTATCAAGTTTCTTTCTGTATGGAGAGAACTTGGTTATTACAAAGTTCGACTCCTTGTCAAAATCCTCTAGAAAACTAATAATAAATGTCAACCTTCCCAAAGTTTCATTAAAGACATTAATATCAACTTCATTACAAATTTCATTCACCTAAGAGTCAATAACCTCATCCATCTCCCTCTTCCATACTTGCAATGGTTTCAATTCATAATTAGTGAGTTGAATATCTAGCAATGGTGACAAGTTTGTCAGATCATATTGAGCTATTAATTCTCTTATCTTATGCTCTAGTGGGGCTATGTACCCCTAAATTTTTTTTCACTTAACTCACATACAAATGTATAACTTGGAAGCACTTAAGGGAACTTATCTTCATGCTTTCCAACTCCAACTAATGTTAACTTTAACCTCTCAACTCTTGGGATCCACTTGTTCAAGATTGGCATGGCCAACTCTTGATCCCTTTGGGACAATCCTATTGCTCGCATCATTAGGGCATAATTGTCATACACACTATTCAGTCTAGCATAAATCTTCTCATTTAGATGCTTCAAGACAGTGTGAAATTTTTTTGATACATTTTTATACATTGTGTCTTGAGCCTTTTCTAGCAACTTCTTATATGTCTCAACTCGCAGAAGCTATTGCTCCCTATCAGATGAACTAGAGCCTGGTTTACTTGATTCCTCCACCAAAAGTGATCCCAATCCCAAACTATATGGTACCATTGCTAAAGTTGGACCATGAGTTGAATGTATGGAAGGCACAATTGGAGATGTTGGAAGTGGGTGGCTTGAGCTGGGTTGACCATATTCTCTTTCTATTTCTCCTCTTTGTTTATAAAATGCCAATTCAATTTCTAATATAGCCACTTTTTGTTGGCTATTATCATATTCATTAAGGAGTTCTCGGTACTTATTTTTGAGGTCATCTCTCTTCAGGGTGAGACTTTCCACAATTGCTCTAGTGAACCTAGCAACATTGACAGCCATGTTTGTTGCCTCCAAAGTTGGGGTATCTACAACCCTCTTCACAAGTAGTTGTCCACTAAAATATGATGGCTATGCCAAAGTTGGTTTCCTAGATCCCACTGATAGTGACCATATTGCCAATGCATCCCAATCCTCACTAAATTTTGAACCCTAAAGTGCCATTTCCAACTCTTATTTTGTTTGCACCAGATGCCTTTCAGCCCTTCTTATGGAATCTAAGACAATAGCATTAGAAATGTTCCATTCTGGTAGCAATAGCACACCACACTTCTTTACAAGTTCTCTACCATCTTGGGCACTAATCTTTTGGAACTCATTCTTCATAATACTTCTCACATTTTCCTGAATGACACCTTTAGGAAACTCAGGATGCAAACTCCTTTCAGTGGCCACTTTCTCTACATATTCTAGAGCTTTGCATCTCCACCAGAAATCCTTGAATGCAGATGTTTCAATAAAAGAGTCATCTTCCATAAACTCCTTACACGATTTTATTCTTAGATCATTTGTAGTGTCTAGTTAACTAATGTCAAGCTTTCCCAATCTGAGTCTATTCTTTCCAGAAATTGAATCATTTTCCCATTCATGAGGAGGCATTCCTAGCTACATTTCCTCAAGAGTGATGTAGATATCATCTTCATCTGTGTCAGAGTATTCAACCACTCGTCTTACCTCAGTTTTTTTCTTCTTTAGAGGTGGTTGCTCAGGAGGAACATGACTTCTAGGGGATGAGTCAAGATCAATTACAAGAAAATGAGCTTGTGTAGGAGGGGGTGGTAATGCTCTCTTAGGAGAATATTCCATTGGTCCCTCAAAAGTGATAGGGGTTGTCAAGCTTCATTCTTCATCTGTTTCTTTCTTCCTCCTAGAGTAAATTCTCAATTGCTTTGGTGGCTAATATGTACATCTTTTTCCAATGTTACTTCAGCATCTTCTTCAACCATCCTTGCCTTTCCTTTATCTATGAATTCCCATTGTTCCCTCAACATACCAACTACATTTTCAAAATTATCCATAACATGCATGACTTTGCTAAATTCATCAGGTATGTTTGGAAAAGGATAATATTTTGGATTTTTCTTCCATTTTTCTTCTATCATTTTCATATAAGCAAGGTATTTAGCTTTCCTTTCATATTTTTCTTCAAAGATAAAAAAATTCCTAATGGCATCCCCAGGATAATAAAAAAAAAATACAAAAATACCCATTTTCTTATCTGCTTTCAGTTTAGTGATGAAGCCCTTAGGATCATGATTCCTCAGGCACATAGTCATCAACTTATAAGGTTCTAGTAGATGTACTATGTGCTTCCATGCCCCTTTCACCAAAATATAATCTACAAATGTTGTCCATTTTGGAAAGAATGACCCTTTTCTCACTGATTCAGGTAAATGTGCCATCTATGAGGCTCCTAGTTGCCTCATGATTTCAAGGAATCCTATCCTCAAAGGCACATCTCTTGGCAAGAAATATGGGTCCAGACCATTACCATACACTTTGAAAATTATCTTGTCAAGATATTAAATAAAGTCTCCCCAATTATGACTCAAGTTCAAGTCTAGCCTCATCTCCATGGGTCTCAAGAACTCATGAATTTCTCTCAAAATTCTTGGTGGTTCATATATCAGGGACCTCCTTATTCTAGATGCAAAAGCATTTTGAAACATCACCAAATTATATTTCTTGTCATCTTTGTCTAGGAATTGGGTCCAACACTGAACAAGCAAATCAACACCTTCCTCTTTCCTTTTCAAATTAATATCCTTTTCAAAAACCTTTTGTCCTCTATGCAAAAACATGTGCATTAATAGTGAATACCACCAAAACATTACCCATTGTTTTCCTTCCTTTAGCTCAACTAAGCCTGTGTGGATGTGTTCTGCTAGATAAGTACCATAATAATAGACAATACTATATGGTGGGTGTTGCAAATGTGTGGCCAAATAACCATATTCTTTCTACAAAGTGTCAGGTGGGGTACAACCAATGATCTGACACAAATAAAAAATAGTCTTTCTGAAATAACTAGCAAAATAGCTCATTGGGAAAGGTTCAAGCTCCTTCTCACCAATCTTAATCTGCCTTTTGTGCTTCCTAGTGTGGGTCATTGTAGTATGTAGAGGCAACATCTTTGTTCTAATGAACACCTTGGTATTGTTATATTCTTTTCTAATATCCTCCATACCCAAAGGGACCATATCCAGAATCCACTCATGTAAATCAAAGATTTCCTCAATTTCCTTTCTAGTTATCCCCACCATATCTACCCCATCAAATGTCCTGACCACCCTAGAAACTGGGTGACCTGTTGAGGTGATATCCTTCAAAAGATCAACATCCATTAATACATTTGGAACAATCAACTTTACCATATCCAACCTCCAAGGATTACTGAGAGGAGCTCCAAGGTTCCTATTCCCAAACCAATGTTGAATCAACTGCCATCTAGTGTAGGGTACTTCAACATCCTTTATGAAGCATGATTTATCCATCATTTCCTATTTTACAATAGGGCCATGAAACAAGACCTTTCCTTCCAGTTTCTTGTTAATGGATGGTGGGAGAAAGTCAATTACATCCTAGGAGATTGTTCTAGACTAGGTTAAAGAGTAGGCAATCTATACTTTGGGAGCCATGGGTTTTATGTATACCAGGGTTCTAACGGGAAGAATTTAAACTATTCAACCTCCTAATTGTAACCTATGACTTAGAACGAGTGCTAAGTCAAGATGATTTTACAAGGTTATGACCTTTAAAAGATAAAATTAACCCTAATTCAAAGCAATAAAAGCTAAGCAATAAAACACACTCCTCAAAAAGCAAATTGAAAGCTTGATCCTTAATTCAAAAAACTAAAAAAGTATAAAATTGCATTTGTCGTACTTATAGCTTTTAGTTGCACTAAACCCTAATACCAGTTGGGATGACTTTTGAAAATTGCTTCTTTTAATTCTTTGTATTGCTCCAAACACATCTTTGAATCCCAAATTAGCAAGAATTGACCGTATACAAGAATTTTGAAGCAAATTGAATAAGTTTACAGGTCACCTCTGTCATTACTTCCCACTCATGTGAAGTGAAACAATTACAACTAGAGTAATTCGCAACTTTGAATGTGTATCATCAATCTTTAGTTGAGACAAACTTCTTGAATGACTCATATTGAGCCAATGGCATTTGAATCTACATTGCAGCTCTAGCTTGGACAAGTGGCCAATAGAAACATGCCGAATAGACCTTCCTCACAGACTTGTGGGCTCCACCCAACAATAGCCGTAAAATGCATGTGAAAGCTTCTCATGGGTCTTGCTAATTTTATCGAGCATGCATCTTAGCTTCAGGAGTTGGTGGGGAATGGTGGTGATCATCTTTCATCTTTCAATCTTCACCATTGATCTCAAAGCTTCAAGCATTGGAATGGACATAACAAATGGGACCACATGGAAAATCACACACGTGTCATCATTTCTTTAACCTCACAACGACTAAATTGTCGTCACTTAAGACGTGCAAGCTAGTAGGGAATGACCTAGATAAAATCCCATGATCTAGTGGTCTTCAAACATACATATGCGATGAATTTATTCATAAAAAAGGTCCTTGAGTAGGTTGGTGATAATTTACCCTTGGGAATCGATGACTTAAGTCATTATGATAAAACATTAAAACTAGACTTAGGGAAAATTAAAACACTTTGTAGCTAGAAATGACCAAATAACATAAGTAAAGGGGTTGGTAAGGAATGCATAACAATGGCTTAGAAGATAACTTATATCACTAGCAACAGGGAGAACAATTCAACACAAAATTAGAACGCTCAAGGGTTATACATGGATCAGTTGAAGACAAGGTTAGCTAAGTAAAACCTTAAACCCTATCAATGAGAGACATGTGACATGCTAATACCAAGTGCAAAAGACCCAAAAAATTCAAGAATTTTAGGAGCTCTATCCAAGGTAGCATCTACAAATTCCTGATTACAGTTTTGGTTAGGCTCAACAATCAAATTATGGATCTTTTGTCTGATTCTACTCTTTTGCTTTTTTCTGCTTCAATTCTCACCAAAAATCCTTAATGCACAAGAGAAATTGTGCATAGTTTCTCTAATGACCTTCTGACATTCACAACATACATCAACTCAAATCAAACACACACCAAAATGATATAATCAATCACTTATATATATCCACTACTTAGGATTTAATTGCTTTAGGTTGGCTTCAACAATATAAGAAATATTCACAAACTGTCAACTCAAATCATCCATAATATTCAATTCACTTTCACAAGAGTCAGCCACAACATAGTGAGGACCCAAACCAAAATTATTGAACACAAAAATACTTAAGAAATAACTCCTCAACTATCTGCAATACACTATATTCACCAAGTCAGCCCTCATACACTTATGAACAAAAAATCAGTTCATCGGACCTTCTAACTTTCACCCAAATTGATACGAAACACCAAGATTTATAGATAACATAGATTATGCATCAAAAAATACTCCCTAAGACCCACAATGAAAAATAATAATAGAAAATTTTCATATGAATCGAAGAACACAAATCTATTGGATGCTTTGTTCTAACTTAACAAATAATCACTGATCTTCAATATGTCTTCTGGTATGAGTAAATGATGATGTGCAGATTGACTAGTTGACAAGCATTGCCATTAATGACAACACTATAAAATGTGTGCAGTGTCTCTTTCCAACAATCTCCCCCCTTGGCATTGATGGCAACACTTAGTGAAAAATGACTAAGTGTCAGATCAGTACCAAAAAAGATACACTGCCAACCAAAACTCCAAAAAGATCTTCATCCATAGATCAAAACTACAATTCCCCCTTAGATGAATATAAATTTTTCACTATTCTATTCTCCCCCTTTGACATCAATGGAAAAGATGGGGAATCCACATACAAAACTCCTACAAACAAACAAAAACTTCAAACTACATATGTACAAACTTTGTTTCAAACAACTTACACAAACTTGAAAATATCTACAAAATTGGTCTTTAACAGGTCCAAGCTTGTGTCCCAACATTTCTTGAGACTTTCCAGAATAGTTATGTGACCAAAAAGTAAATAAGATTTCATTTCTATAGATTCAAGGTTCACTAGATCACTGACTTCCATAGCATCTTGTGCTTCCTTCAAAGCATTCAACATGGTCTCCATCTTTGGACCAATTAGGCCTCTAAGTTCACCAACTCTTTCCATAACTCTATCATTATCATGCTTCAAGCTCTTTATTTTTTCAAGTAAGGATATAACTTGACCTTCTTACTCTCCAATAGAAATAGCTAAAGGATCAAAAGCATCAGAAATTGCAGCTAATTCTTTCTCATGATCCTTAACCCTCTTCTCATTTTCCTCAACAAGTTTTGACAAAGATAAACATGAATTATAAATCCGTCCACCTTCTGATAATGCACTTTGAACATTTTTCACACAGGTAACTAACAAATATTTATCATTAGCTATCATTCCTTTCAACCTACTAATCTTTCTAGCATCAAATTCCTTCTGAACTTTGACCAAAGCTGACTTCTCAAGTGACTCAAAATGTGTATATACAAATTTATAAGCTTCTTTAGCTCACTATAGGAAGAACCAGATGGATCCTTAACATGAGTAGGCATGATATTCTCTAGAATTCCAGATGCAAGATTCAATAACTCACTGTCCTCAATGTGAGACTTCAGAATTTCTTCCCTAGCCTTAGCTTGTGCAAATGATGTGACTTTCATTTTTTGAATTGGGGACAAGGTAGACAGATGAATAGGGGCATCTCCCAACTCAAGATCAAGTTCTTCCTTTTGCTTTTCTAGAAACTTCTTTACTACTTATGCAGTGTCTCTTGCTTCCACTAGAACTTCTTTAACTTCAACCTTCTTTTCCTCAACTACTATTTCTATAGCCACATATTTTTGCTTATCATTTGGAGCTTCAACTTCTTCAATTGATATCTCCTTTTCTTCAACTGACAGAAATTTAGGAGCTTCAATCTCCATAGGTTCTTTTGTATCATGCACATCAAGAGGAATTTGAGTGTCCTCAACTGTAACCACTTCATTTACCAAACTAAATGAGATATCTTCCACATGCTCTTCTTTAGAAATAACTTCAATTTTGTTCTTTAATAGAAATTCATTCAGAATCCTTTCAGTTTCTTTTTCTACTTCTTCAGTCCTACCCATCATAAGCATGTTTATCCTTGTTTTTCTTTTGAACTCTCTTTTTGCTTCTTTTAGGATTGCTTTCATTTCTTTAATAGTCATTACTAGACTTAGATTACAAGAACTTGTTCTCTTAGCTACTCTTGTTCAGTTTTTGCACTAACTCTCCTCATCTCCAAAATTTCATATAATTCCTTAAGCAACTGTGCCATTATCTCAACAAGAGTCATATTGAAATTGTTCAAATATTGTATTGTAGCCTCCTCCAAGACTCTTTTACCAATACTATCAAAGGTACCAAACACTTCACATAGGGGCTTAAGATTCCCATCCTTTATTATACCTCTTTCAACTTCCTCTACGAACATACCTAGTTTTTCAGGCTTCATCTTCTTCTTTACTTTCTCATTTTCACTGGAGGGCTTGTCCTTAGTGACTGTTATTGCTACTTGGGTTCCCATATGCTTAATTTCTCTAACTTCTTCATCAAATTTTATCTCTTTATCTTCTGAAATAGTTGTATACACTCTTGTGCTCTTATCCTTCTTCCTTTTATCAAATGCCTTAACTTGACCTTTTATAGGGTATGACTTCTTTGCATGACCAGATAGGGGTGCTGAGCTCCTTGTTGATCTAGTTCAAGAAAAGGATGTTGTTGGACTACCAGATTCAATTTTATCAGGCTCTTTTCCTTTTTCACTTTTAGCTTGTTATCTCATCCTTCTGGCTTCCCTTACAACTTCTTTAGATATGCCCATGGTCTCTACAAAGACTTCCACTTCTTTCCTTACTCTCCAGACTATCATTGGTTTCTTCAATTGCTCATGGACTTGCATATCTTTCTCTACATATGTTCTACACCTTTCTTCAGATAGATCCAAAGGCTTACTCAATAAATGTTGTGCATATATCTCCAAGATTCTTTCCTCAACTTCATAACCCATTGGCATAATCGAGACAGTTCTAGGTTATGTCGCATCCATCAAGCACTAATCAATGTACACCATAAAATAGATTGTATCCTTATACTTCTCCACAATAAAAGTAAGAATTCTTTCCATGTCTTGCATTATATTCTAAAAGTTCTTGAAATATCCCTAAATTTTAGTTTTCATGGCTTGCATATCACCAATTCCATACAAGATATCTCTAATCTAAACAACAACAGGCTTATCGCTTTTCCAATGCACTTTCCCAACTCTCAAAACTTCATTCATGAAATAAAAGAACAAACATAGCAATAGATTACTATATTTAAATGAATTCTTCTTTTCTTTCTTAATCTTATCAATATTTTCCATAAGCTGACTTTGAAGCAATTCACATAAATCATACTCTACATTCTCCTTTACCATCTAATATGTTGCATATATGGTTGTACCAGATACAAAATTTTCATGGATGTAATGATATATCTTGTAGCCAATGACCATCGAGGAAAATTTCACACCCACATCAATGATGTTATCAATTGTCATCACTCTTCTATCAAATACCGAACCAGTTGCATAAGTGATTGTTTGATTCTTCCCAGACTTCAAAATTAGAAATCCATCAAAGGAATTTAAACCTGTAACAACACTTATAGATTCTTTTGTAATCTTCAAGGGTTGACTCAACCACATGAATTTAGCATGAAATCAACTCAAGATTCACTAGAACCATTCACTTTCATCAAACATGGGGAATTTCACAATCTGCATGAATTTATTTTCCTATAGGGTTTTGAATTCAGGCTTAGCACATAAATCCTCTCCAACAATGTGATTGGAATACAAATATAGCAACTGAGAGCTCCCTAACTCCTCAATATTAGCATGAATTTATTCCCTAATATCTTCAATATGCAAAACACCATACAGAACAGATGAAAATGCACCTAAGGGATCGGTCTCAATAGACTTGAAAGGATACCACTTGAATTTTAGACGGGGTCTATCCTTGACTTCAACTACCAATGGAGTAGCAATTTTCACAAATTCATAGGTTTACAAGTTTTCCTAATAAATACCTTCTTTTCGGATTAGGGTTTGATCTTCGAATCACCTTCACACTTGAATTCTCACCAAAGTTCACTTCAGAGCTCTTCAAACTTCTTCTTCTCAAGATGCAAAGTGACAAATGAAGGATAGAAATAACCTTTTATCATTCACACACCTAATCTTTTTGACGTAATAAATTCTTTTTCCCTAACTCTTCTGAATACCCTATTTCCATACACTATAAAGGATAATTGTTTTGCGGACCTGCAATTCTAGATAAATACTCTCTTCAATTATTCAATAGCATCTATAGATCATTAATGCAATCACTGAACTCATCAACATATTGGTGTTGATTACCTATAGGGGGTTTGAAATATTTTCTTGATAGCTACCCCTAGGCTAGAGGCCTTAACCTAATTCTTGGAGGAATTACCAGAAGCTAATTTTGGTGCTGGCTCATTTCCTACAATAGAGGGACTCTTATTCACCCATGTCTTCTTCATCTGCTTCCTGATCTGATCTGTAGTGATTTTCCCTTTTCCTTTTTCAACCTTCTGCATGTTTCTTCTCTGATTTACTAGACCTCTTCTATAGAATTTAGCAATATGACCAATTTTGTTGCAATTGTAGCACACCACATTTCTTTGTCTAGACCAGTTGTTCCATTGACTTTCTCTTGATCTACTTTGGTTAGCAGTATGGCCAAATCTATTGCATGTATAACATCTAACATCTCTATAAAAAAAATTCATCACATTTCTACATTCATTTGACTTATGACCATACTTGTTACAATTAAATCATTTACCATGGAATGATGGACCACTTGAATTCATTCTACTTCTGCATTGAGCCACCACATGAAAAAATTTATTGCAAACATAATAGTTACCATTAAAATTTTGAGCATTAGGTTGTCTTAGTGGATACCTTCCAACATTGTTCATCTAATTTCCTTGTCTAAACCTCCTTTTTCTAGATCTCAAACTTTCTGCTTTCTATTATCCAAGACCTCGCTTGTTACCATCAGTCCTCTGACTTTTAATCAGTTCATCAAGCTTGGCTGAGCTAATCTTGAACTTCTCCTTGAATTAATTTGTTGTAGCAAGTTCATCTCTGAGATCAACAATATGCTTTTCAAGATCTTCCTCATTGTGCTTGAATAGTTCTAACTAAAGTTCCAACTAAATGAATCCATTAGTAAGTTGACTGCATTCTTCAATTTTTTCTTTCAGGGATTGGGAAAGATTTTCTTCATTCTTCTTCCTATCTTCAATTTCCTTAGTCATCCTCATCATAATAGATTCTATCTCATGCTTCAGAACTGCATTGTCCCTAGAAAAATTTTCACATTCTTTTGTATTTTCCTTTAGGGATTGACTCATTTGTTCATCTACAATGTGTTTACTTTCTTCCTACTTAATCTAATCACAAAGTTCCCTTCTCTTCTCTCTTGAATTGTTTATTTTTTCTTTCAATGACTCAATGAATCTCTCAGTATTCATGAGATTTACTTGTAATACCCAGACTTCAGATTTTTCCTGATCAGGATCATCTAGGGCCACCATAAGTTGTTGTTGAAGATTGCTTGAATCCATTGAAACACTTTCCTATATCTTCCCAAAGCTTTTAAACTTCCTATGAGGAACTAAGCTCTGATACTAATTTTTGGAATTAAGCAACACTAAGAGGGGAGGGTGAATCAGTGTTGTGCAATTTTTCACTTTATTAATTTGATCCTTAAAGTGTTGATAACATTCAACCAAAATAAAGATGCATACACCTAAGACAAATAAACACAACACCATAACACAAGGATTTTTTTACGTGAAAAGCCTATTAGGGGAAAAAAACATAGTAGAGGTCAATCCACAATATTGTTTTCAGTATACTCAAAAGAAAAGATTACAAAATGAGAATGCACTTGCATTCAGGCACACTGCTTAGAGCTCATTGCTCAAAAAATGAAAGGCTCACTACCTTATAAAATTTTGGAATACTTCTAAGGATTTGAACTGATAAAGTATCATATACAAATGCCTAATTATATTTTTGGTTAGGCTCAACAATTGAATTCTAGATCTTCTGTCTAATTCTACTCTTCTGCTTGGTTTTGCTTCAATTCGCACCAAAAATACTTAATGCACAAGTAAAATTGTGTATAGTTTCTCTACTAAGCTTCTGACATTTGTAACATACATCAACTCACATAAAACATGCACCAAAATGATATAATTGATCACTTATATATATCTACTAGTTAGGATTTAATTGCTTCAGGTCAGCTTCAACAAAATAAGAAATATTCACAAATTGTCAACTCAAATCATCCATAATATTCAATGTGCTTACACAAGAGGTTGAAGAATGACTGAACAAGAGGTTTGAGAATAAAAAAAAAGGTGGTCATGGAGGAAAGACCAGTGGATGTTCATATGGAGGTTGAAATGAAGATTAAAAGAAGGGTGCAGACTCTAATAGTAGCCAAAACTAGGAAGGAGATAACACCTACCATCTCATGATTAGAATAATGGAGACCAAAGAGGAAGAGGAAGATCTGGACAAGAAATGGGAAGAGGAGGCTTCTGTGGAACCTTTTTACAGTGTGGAGAAGAAGGACATATAGCCTATGAGTGTCCTCAACATCAAGGAAGGACAAATAGAAGACCTAAGGGTAATGCACAAGTTGCACATGTTGATGAAGATGTTGACTCTTCACATTCTAAGGATGTAGAAAGAGGAGAGGTTATTGTTACTAGAAGAGCCTTGTTGAATGAGGAGAAGGAGCCAACTCAAAGGAAGAATTCATTTCACACCAGATGTAAGTGTGAAGGTAACGTTTCAATGTTATTATTGATGGAGGTAGTACTGATAACTTTTTTTTAGAAGAAATGGTTAGTAAGTTGTGGTTGGAGAGAAGAAGGCATCCAAACCCATATCAGATTTCTTAGTTGCAGAAGGACCATAAAGCCTTAGTAAATGAAAAATTTCTAGTAAATTTCAAGATTGGAAATTACCATGATGAGGTATTGTGTGATATTATGCCTATGGATGTTTGTCATATGTTTTTAGGTAGATTGTGGCAGTTTGATTGACGAGCAATACATGATGGACATGCCAACACCTACTCTTTGAAAAAGGATGGGGTTTGTCATAAGTTGAAGACCTTGAAAGAGGTAGAAGAAAAGGTATGAAATAATGCAAGAATTTGTTTGGTAAATGGAAGAAAATTCCTAGAAGGTATGAAGCATGAGCATATGTGTTTGGCATTGATCCCTAGAGTTGATAAAGAAGATACCACTGAGGTACCTATAGAGGTTTCATATTTGTTGAATGATTTTCAAGCTATTATTTCTGATAAGGTACCTGAAGTTTTTCCTCCCATAAGAAAGATTAGCATCAAATGGACCTGATTCCTAGAGCCATTTATCCAAATAAGGTAGCTCATCGTATGACTCCAGCAGAGAGTGAAGAGTTGAACAGACAAGTGCAAGAGTTGTTGTGGAAGGGATTGATTTGAGAGAGTTTGAGCCCATGTGCACTACCTACAGTACTAGCACCAAAGAAGGATGGGGAATGGAGGATGTGTATAGATTCTAGAGCCATCAACAAGATCACCATCAAGTAAAGATTCCCCTTGCCAAGGATGGATGACATTATGGACTGTTTGAGTGGAGTTGAGTACTTCACGAAGATAGATTTGAAGAGCAGATATCACTAGATCTGTATTAGACAAGGAGATGAATAGAGGATAGACTTTAAAACCAAGGAGGGCGTGTACAAGTGGTTAGTCATGCCTTTTGAGCTAACTAATACACTGAGCAGAATTATGCGGCTTATGAATGAGGTATTAATTGACTTTTTAGGAAAATTTGTTATTGTTTATTTGGATGATATTCTAATTTTTAGTAAGACATTGGAGGAGCACCTGATGCATATTTGGAAAGTTTTTGAGAATCTAAGGGAGGAGAAGCTATTGATTAATTTGAAGAAATATAGTTTTGTGAAGAGAGATTTGGTGTATCTAGGATTTGTTGTCTCAGTAGAGGGTTTTAAAATGGATCCAAAGAAGGCGAGAGCTATCATTGATTAGCCTACCCCAAGGAGTGTTATAGACGTGATATCATTTTATGGTCTAGAAATTTTTTACAGAAAGTTTATTAAGAATTTTAGTAGTATTTGTGCACCTCTAATTGAAGTGATGAGAGGGGATAGAAAAGAGTTTAATGGAAAATAGGATCAGTCAAAAGTTTTGATATGTTGAAGAAAGTTACAGAGCAACTTGTTTTGGACCTTCCAGATTTCAATAAGGTCTTTTAGGTAGATTGTGATGCTAGTGGCACTGCCATATGATTTTTTTTGAGTCAAGAAGGTAAGCTTGTTACCTATTTTAGTGATAAGTTAAATGATGCTAAGAAGAAATATTTTGTCTATGATCAAGAGTTTTATGCTATAGTTCAGGCTTTGAAGAAATGGAGACATTATTTTTTTCCAAAAGAATTTGTTTTATATACTGATCACCAGCCTTTATAGTATCTCAATAGTCAAGGAAAGTTGAATCAAAGGCACTTAAAATGGGTTGAGTTTCTGCAGAATTATACTTTTATTTTGAAGCATAGGAGTGGAATAGAGTTGCAGATGTGTTGAGTAGAAGGCAAATTTTTTTGATAGAAATGAATATAGAGGTTGTTGGGTTCAATGAAATCAAGAGTTTGTATCTTGAAGATCTAGACTTTACAGAAGCTTGGAAAGCTTGTTTGGAACTTGTTACATTGGATAGGATGAGATGGTTGGAGTTCTTAATCCAAGATGGGATGTTGTTTAGAGGAAGCCAATTCTACATTCCAAGGAGTTCTATGAGAGAGAATCTAATCAAAAAGAAGCATAGTGGAGGATTGGCTAGACATTTTGGTTGAGATAAGACCATTGCTCTTGTCAGTGAGAATTATTATTGGCCACAGTTACAAAAAGATGTGAATAAGTTTGTACAATGTTGCAGAGTATGCCAAATGAAAAAAGGAACAAGTCAGAATATTGGATTATATCAGCCATTACTTGTACCTAAGAGGCCATGGGAGGATATTAGCATGGATTTTTTTCATGGCTTGCTAAGGAAATAAAGAGGGAATGATTCCATATTTGTGGTGCTGGATATATTTTCAAAGATGGCACATTTCATTCCATGTCATAAGACCAGTGATGTTGTTCATGTTGCAAAGTTGTGTTTCAGGGAGGTAGTGAGATTACATGGTCTACCATAGAGTATAATTTTAGATAGAGATACCAAATTTATTGTTTATTTCTAGAGGATATTATGGAGGAAGTTGAAGACATGTTTGAATTTCAGTTTTACACACCATCCATAGAATGATGGACAAATAGAGGTGGTGAATAGGAGTTTGGGTAACCTGTTAAGATGCTTAGTAGGAAATAAGCCTAAGGGATAGGATTTGATTATACCACGGGTAGAATTTTCTTATAATAATTATGTCAATAAGAGCACTGGTAAATCACCATTCCAGATTGTGTATTGGAGTAGTCCAAGAACTACTTTTGAAATGAGAAAGATGGATAAGGGGGAGAAGAGTAGTGTTGAGGATGAAGATTTTGTTGAGCACCTGAAGAATTTTCATGAAGAGGTGAAGAAACATATCAATAAGATGAATTCACAATATAAGGCTCAGGAAAATCAGAAAATGAGGTATAAGGAGTTCTAGGTAGGAGATGAAGTCATGGTTCATTTGTGAAAGGAAAGGTTTCTAGTTGGTACATACAAGTTAAATATGAAGAAGTTTGGACTATGCAAGATCCTGAAGAAGCATGATTCAGGAAATGCTTATGAGGTAGAGTTGCCTAGTGGAATAAACATTTCTCGTATGTTCAACATTATTGATTTGATAGAGTACATGAAGGTTATATATAGGAGGGGTTGATAAATGAACAGTTGAAAATTCTAGCATCTACTTGAGAGAAGGAAGAGATAGAAGAAATACTAGATAGTCGTGTGGGTAGAAGCATATGAAATAGGAAATATGTAGAGTACTTAGTGAAATGGAGAGGAAAGTTTGAAGATTCATCATGGTTATCTAAGGCTAAGGTTAACCATCTTGGTTTCCCTCTAACTCCTAAGAAGTGACAGGGTTACTTTTTAAATTACCCTGGATGTCTAATGCAGAAGCATCTAGTAGTGTAGGGAAATCTTGCATCACCCAAAAAAAAAAATTCTTTATTTTCTTTAGTTTTGAGTCCCATGATGGTACATAAGGTGTATAAGACTACTAGGCATCAAAAATGGAAAAAATGGGAACTTACTATTTTTAGTAAGTCAACATAAACATGTTCATATGGACATGAAAATTAACCCCAAGGAGAAGAGCTGGAAAACATTTCCGGTCGCAAAACAATCACCTCAATACCCTGCATGGTTTGGGAGAAATTAAAGTTTTTGTCCTAGGAAATTTCTCCAATGTAGCTTCAAATTCAGATATAAAACTTTAGAGGCCCCAAAACAGCTCAAAAAGTGGCTGAAATGACCTATGGTCAGTTCATGCATTGTAGAGCTTGTTGAGAGCTTTCCAACGATATGAAATAATAGCAAATTGGACACTTGGATCAAAAGTTATGGCCCCATGAAGTTGGTCCTCTACAAAGTGAATTTCATAAAAAATTCTTCATAGGATAGAAATCAAACAACAAGACTTTTGGCGCTAAAACAAAAAGGAGAAATTTGATCTTTCTAGAACATTCTAGGGCAATTATAAGGGAAAATAAAAAATGGTTAAGCGGGGGTTGTGGAAGGTGGCCCTGATAGTGCAAATTGTGGCTCCAAATAGTAGATTTTCTTTTTAGAGTTGATTTTGTTGTAATGAATCAAGCCCATAAGGTTGTAGCATGTAAGCTTTGAATCTATAATTTCATTTTCTAAAAATAATTGAAAGTGAGTCATTTTTTTGTCCCACATCTTCTGCGTTAGTATCTGTTGTTATGATTTTTGTGGGTTTTGGAGGGTGTGGCCCTCATCAGAAATTAGATACAGCCAACTTTCATATATAGTCCAAATGTACATTCCTTTCCTGCAAAAATTAATTGCTAGTTGGCATGGCTTGGCCCTCTATCCATTCATCCAAAAATAGCTAGACATTGATCTCAACATTTATTATAGTGCTAGACAATTTATCTTCTTTCTTTAGGGTTTGTTGAGAGCCCTTGAGGCTCCATGACACAATATGGTAGGGTGGAGAGAAAGCCTTCTTTTAATGTATTTCATTTTATTTTCCCTATGTGTAGATATGTTTCTATGTGAAATTATATGCAGCCAACACTCATATATGCTCCAAATGTACATTCCTTTCCCACAAAAAATAATTGCTACTTCGCATGGCTTTCCCCTATGTCCATTCATCCAAAAATTGGAAAAAAAATTCATAGAAGAATGAGTATATATGTTTCAATTGACAGTTATAGTTTTCCTATTCGAGAGTAGCATTGTACATTTATTAAAATTGTTGTTAACTGAAACATGTTGTACCTATTCTTGTGTGAAGTAATTATCTTGGGCATATGATTTCCAAGTTGTTTTTATCATCCAAAGCATATGTGAAATTAGATGCAGCCAACATTCATATATAGTACTGCCTATTATGCATACAAGGAATGTAACACATATATATATACTTACAAAAAAAAAATCTGTACTGATATATATGTATCTGAAGTTACATGCACTTTTTGAGGCAAGTTTCTCTATTTTATAGTCTTCAACAAAAAAAAGTTTATATGTGCACATGTATATATCTAAAATTGGTTACAGACAACATCCATATATATACATCTTTCAAAGTTTTTCTTTCCTTGCTTCCTGTTTGTCATGCCCATATGTACTTGTGTTTAGAACTTGTCCTCTTGGTTCTTCTCGTCCATCATGCTACTAAAAAATTGTGACTTTTTGACTTGGCTTAATCTCTTTAGCTACACTATTTCTCTTTAAGTTGGTGTTTGCAAGTACTTTATTGTCTTCATCATATTATGGTTATAGGCTCTTCAAACGTGTTCAAGTCCTAGTCCTACATCAAGTGTGGAAAAAAAAAAGCCAGCAAATCACTAAAGAACCCAACTCCATTATGCGTAGCATAAATACTATATTTGTGAAAATTGTTGTCCCAAATACTTGCAACAAACACCCACACTAGCTCGTCCTTCCTTGACTAATTTTTAGAATGATAGCCTATATATTAAGTGTAATATGAAACATTGATCTCACCATTGATTGTAGTGGTGGATAATGTATATTTTTTCTCAAGGGTTTGGTGAGAGCCTATGATGCTCCATGATCCAAAATGATAGGGTGGAGAGTAGGCCTTCTTTTGTTGTGTTTCATTTTATTTTCCCTATGTGAAGATATGTATATATATATAAGTTTGCATCTATCTATATATGTATATTGTCTACATCTAATCTGACATACATACATTTCTGCACATACTTTTTGTGTGTTTATATAGCCAAGCAATAGATATCTACATATGCAACCAAAGAATGCAATGCAGATATATGCAGTTGTGAAGCAAAATCTATACTGATATATATGTACCTGGAGTTAGATGTGCCTTTTTACTTTTAATTTCTTTCAGTGTCAAAAATAAATTCATAGAATGATAGGCTTTATATTAACTATAATATGAAACATTGATCAAACCATTGATATATCCAATGCATGCAATGCATATATATGCAGTTGAAAAACAAAATCTATATTGATATATATGTATTTGGAGTAAGATGCATGGGTATGTGTAGGATAATGATGGGCCAAAAAGTGGTGATATGATGGGTATGTGTAGGGTATGTGGCCGAAAACTTTTTTTTTACCTAAAATTAATGAAACAAAAAGGGTTTTTAAAGGATATTCTCAACTTTCCACCAATATAAATTATGCTTTAGTTGAATTTAATAAATAATTATTATTCATTTTCTATTTGAATTACGACTAAAGTCTTGATTGATAGGTTGATTGAAAATTGTGATTTATGTGATTATGGAGGACAACCACAAACCGTTGTCATGTGCTTGTGAGAGGACAAACAATTTTTTGGTTGCATTACATTTTTTATCCTTTTTGCATCAATATACTCGGCCTACAAAGCAACCTGTATTTTCCAGAAGTGTTAGAGGAAAATCACACACAATCTTTATCACCATGTAAGTTCTCCACAAAACTCTAGTCATTCCTCAAAGCTCTCATTGCAGGTAAACCCAAAGAATGACACCCAACAATTTATTTTCAAAAATTGGAAAGTATTATTAAAACCATCACCAAACCATCACCACTATACAGAAAGCATACATCAATTAATTTTGCTAGCCTTCTTTATCGACATTCCAAGCACATTTATTTTTAATTAAGCCGATGAATAATTAAATTAAAAAAATATTGATGTGCCAAGCCCTGCCAGGATGAGCATAGTGAATGACATTCCATGTAATTCATAAACATGAAACTATTTTTCCTAATGAGCATGTTGCTTTTGCAGACAAAAATTTGCATAACTATAATCATGGGATATGCAGCACATTGGTTAAGTATTTGTGAAACACTTATTCCATTTAAGATTGTGAGGATGAAGAAATAGATGAGCTATTTTGGCCTGCAAAGAATGCAAGGAAATACTACAAAATTCATGGCATTTCCCTAGAAATTACAAGTCATGCTCTTTTCCATGGGTTTTGTAGCACTTCTAACTACATGCACTGGAGGGAAATAGTGTTTAGATGTGTGTGCCTCAAATATTTCACATGATAATTATGTGCATCACATGTGTATACATCTACTTCAGCACGGGTGCTCCAAAAAATATGTTCATCACTCCCAACTATATAATGTCTGCATATCAATAAAAAGATTTGATGAACCAATTATAAATATTAAATATGGTAAGGTGGAGAAAAAGCCTTCTTTTTTTGTGTTTCATTTTATATTTCCTATGTTCACATGTGTATGTTTGTGAGATTAGATGTAGACAACATTCATATGTATGATAGGCTATATATTGAGTGTAATATTAAACATTCATCTTGGCATTGATTATAGTGCTAGACTATTTATCTTCTTGCTCAGGGGTTTGTTGAGAGCCCTCAAGACTCCATGACGCAATATGGTAGGGTGGAGAGAAAGCCTTCTTTTAGTGTGTTTTATTTTATTTTCTTTTCCCTTTTTCCCAATGTCTGTCACATCAAAACAACTTTTTTTCTTCATCCTACTCTTCCTTGACCATTTAAAACTTTAGAAAACATATTCGTTTCCCACAAAGAGAATGCCATTTATGATTTTCTCTTTTATAACCATTGCAAATTGTGGTTCATGTGATTATGGAGGTCAACCACACACCGTTTCCATGTGCTTGTTAGAGGACAAACAATATTTTGGTTGCATCACATTGTTTATCCCTACAAGTACATGGAAATGGTGTATGTTTCTCCATACTACAAAACCATTTTCAATGTTATGGTTGGCTTGGTTTTCATGTTGTACATGTCTACATTTTTTTTCTTTCTAGTTATTTCTTCTTATATGTACCCATGTTTGCTGAACAGATTCCTACATATGCATCCAAGTCATGCAATGCCTATATATGTACTTGAAAATCAAAATCTATACTAATATATAGGTATCTAAAGTTAGATACACCTTTTTAGTTATTATTTCTTTGAGCCTCCAAAATTAGTTGTTAGAATGATAGGTTGTATATTAAGTGCAATAAGAAACATTAATTTCACCATTGATCAGAGTTGTGGAGAATGTATGTTCTTGCTCAAGGGTTTGGTGAGAACCCATGAGGCTCCATGACCCAATAAGTTAGGATGGAGAGCAAGCCTTCTTTTGTTGTGTTTCATTTTGTATTTTCTATGTGCACATGTGTATGTTTGTGATATTAGATGCAAAAAACATCCATATGTATGATAGGTTGTATATTAAGTGTAATATTAAACATTGATCTCAACATTGATTATAGTGCTAGACAATTTATCTTCTTGGTCTGGGGTTTGTTGAGAGCCCTCAAGGCTCCATGATGCAATATGGTAGGGTGGAGAGCAAGCCTTCTTTTAGTGTGTTTGATTTTATTTTCCCTATGTACAGATATCTATCTATGTGACATTAAATGCACTCAACATTTATATATTGTCTTGCCTATTATGCATGCAAGAGATGCAATACATATATATACTTACGAAACAAAATCTATACCAAAATATATGCTTCTCAAGTTAGATGCATTTTTTTGTAGCTTTTGTTGGCTGGACATTAGTTCTCTTTTCCCTTTTTCCCAATGTTTATCACATTAAAACAACCTTTGTTCTTGATCCTGTTGCTCTGCTGCTTATAGAAGTGTTTATACATTGAGACAAAATGCTTTTTTTTAACCTTTGACCAAATTTTTTTATATGTAGACATGTATGTATGTGAAAATAGTTACAAACAACAATTATATACATCTGTATTTAAACTTGTTGATACATATACATATATATATATATACATCTCTACAACTTCTACTCTCCTTACTTCTTACCCATCACACCCATATGCACTTGTGTTTAGAACTTCTTCTCTTGGTTCTTGTCATCCATCATGCTAATAAACAATTGTGATGTTTTGAGTTGGATCAATCTCTTTAGCTATACCATTGTTCTTTGAGTTGGTGTTTACAAGCACTTTATTATTTTCCCCATATTATGGTTGTGGGCTCCTCAAACCTATTCAAGTTCCAGTCCTACATCAAGTGTGGACCCAAAAAAGGGAGAAAAACACCAAAGAAACCAACTCTATTATGTGCATCATAGAGACCAGATTTGTGCAAGTCATCATGAGAAATACTTGGAACAAAGAGCTACCATAGTTCATCCTTTCTTAGCCCCACCTAATCAAGAGGTCGCACTGCAATTTCTATCGAGCTTGTTGGAAACACATGACCCTTTGCAACTTGCACATAACTTTCCCAATGAAGGAGCCTCAATAGTGGGCGGCTATGAATCTTAGTACAACCTTTTCGGGCATGGCTTGGAGCCCGTTCCATCTTCCCATCACCGTTTTGAAAGTATGTTTGGAGATCCTTTTTGTGTTGCAATGTAGTCCTTCTGCTGACACATTGATGCTTTGTTTGATTTGAAAGTTTGTAGTGTTTGCAAGGAAAGCTATGTTGGCATGAAAGTGTGAGCATCTAATTATGCTGTTGTTTTCTAGTGTTGTGCTTTTGAAAAGGGCATTCACTGATTCAGTTCAATGAACAAGATGGACCCAGGATCACATCCTTCTATCCTTGCAAAGTTGACTCAAGTTGAAGAAATGCTTATAGCTAGAGTTGCTCTAGTTTTGCAAGTGACCCATTCTAGGCGAGGCCAATAAAAATATAGTGGCCATACTATAAGCTTCCCTCAAGACATCACGACCATTGCAACTTTTTTTCCACATCGCCTACATGATATTAAAGTGGTCATTATTTGAAGAACTAGCATTCAGGGAATAAACTATGATTTCTATGTTGACAAGCATAATTTCATGGATGCATTAATATACAAAATTGAAAATGATCCATACTATAGTGATGTTGCAATTGATTATGATGCTTTAAATTTGTTTCCTACTACAAGTACTGACATCTCCAATCTTTTGCACACAATGAAAGAACCAGTAGAGAACATAGTCAAGAACTAGTATGAACTTTTGAAATTGTTGTTGATGAGGAAGATGAGCTTGAGGACTCATCATCATTTATTCCATTTTTACCCAACCCTCCTCGAGAATTGTAGGAAATCAGAGAAGCCTTGCAAGTTGAAGACATTAGTGAAGATACTTTTCCTTAGCCTAAGATAAATTCTAACCCTATCAATGAATATAATATAGAAGGGTTATTAAGCAAGGCTTTTCCAACATTGTTGTCTATTGGAACAACGATGCCCCTACAGTTGAGAAGCATACAAATTCAATTACATCCCAAATTGTGTCATTGAACTACGAAAAACTTCTTTGGAATGCACCAAACACCCAAATTGCAAACCAACTCATTCGCTTTGGTGCATCCTTGAGAGGGACGCAGATATATTGGGGAAAGTGTCGGCAAGAGCTCATTGTAATGATCCACCAGCTTGGGACACCGACTCTTTTTTTCACTTTGAGCTCTGCAAACAAAAAATGGCCCAATTTTCAAAAGATCCTTGATCCTAGTGCTTAGCAGCATGTGTCATACTCTGAAAGATGCTTCATAGACAATGTTATCCAAAACCCACATGTAACGGCCTTGTACATGCACTTGTAGTTTACCATTTTATGTGAGGAGATTCTTGAGAGGATTTTCCATACAAAGGATTATTGGTATAGGTATGAGTGGTAACACCATGGATCAACACATGTCCATGGTTTCTTGTGGCTCCCAAGTGCCCCGAATATGGACATGCTTGACTGGTCTAGCCCACATGAAGTTTAGTAGGAAAAAAGCTTTTTTGATCACTATGTTTCAGTATGGAATCCCCGTTCCCCATAACAACTAATATCAAGAGTCCACCACTCTTCCCTGGAGGACCCATGTTTTCTTGAAACTTTGCAAATTGCTTGCATGGACCCAATGTTGGATTATGAACAACTATTGAATAGGTTGCAAAGGCATACCAAATGTAGTTAGTACACGTCTTAGGAAAAATTGCCAACAATTACAATGTCGCTACAAAACTCCATAGAATGCACAACCATTGTCAACATTTACAATTGACAATGAATCAAAAAAATCCTATAAGCCAACAAGAAATGATGAGCACCTTAATATCCACAACCCTGAGATGCTTCTAATCTAGCAAGAAAACGTTGATTTCCAACCGGTCTTGTAAAGACAAATTGTGCTAAACTACATTTCCAAATATGCATCAAAGTCTGAAAGCTATATTGATATCTTGTAGAGGCTTGCAAATAAAAATTCATCTAGGGATAAAGTGTTCCTTTCCTATCAAAATTTCATGATGAACTTGGTTGCAGATCGTGACATTGGTGCATAAGAAACATGCCATATGCTGCTAAAGTTGCCCCTTGTCATGTCAAGCCAACATTTCCTGTCTTTGAATGTGAGTAGGGAAACCTTATACCATTTGAAAATAGCTGATAATGGCGAAGAGCTTGCAAGTAGTTATATTCATTATTACATGCAAAGAAAAGTTGGCATGGACATTATATCCCTTATTTAATCTACACAATTGTACACCCATCAAAAAAATTACAAAGGCGGGGCCTGGTGCTTGCAACCACACCCTGCTATGATCATTGTTTACTTGTTATTCAAGTCTACCCCTCCTGAGCATTGTGATATGTTTGAAATATTTTGCTGGTTGGAATTGCTCCTATACAAGCCATTTTGAAATGTCGAACCAGATATAGGCCTCACCAAAGATAGTATAGCACACAACTGGAGGCTATTCCATGTTGTTGGCTATCACCCTTGGCATGTCAATAGAGTTATTGCTCCCCCCACCAATCAAGAAGAAGGTGATAGTGATACTGAAAGCACCCGGTCTCCACCTCCCATAGATGAATACGAATGGGATTTTCTTTCTCTCCTTGGTGCTACAAACAGTGTCTACATGGACCAGCTACAACTATTAGGTAGGCAGGACTTCAATTTAAATCACATGTGGGACACACACGATGTTCCTAATATTCTACATAGCATTGCTATAGAGTTCATCTCAATAAGTAAATTGCATATAGCTAAAGATAGTATTTGTACACCTGTTGCACCTACACTTTGTCATCAGTTATCGCCTAAGAAAGAGCTTTCTCTAAATATTATTAAACAACACCACCTTGGACCATCTTCATCATCACCATTGTGTATGATTATTCAAGGTACTGTAGGTACAAGTAAATCATTTCTTATAGAAAACATCTGAAGAACACTAAATGCATTGCCAAATTGGAGAATGAATCATTTTCTTACTTTAGCACCAATGAGGGTGGACGCTTACAATATATGTGCATCTACAATGCATACAACTCTTCAAATACCAATTAGAGATATGAATCCATTGCAAGGATAGCCATTGACCATATTTCAAGAGGACTTTAAATACACTAAGTACATCTTAATTGATGAAATGAGCTTCTTGGGACCCAAGTTGTTACTCAAAATAGATAGTCGATTGCAGAAAGCATTTCCTGCTAAACATATGCAACCATTTGGTGGTGCCTCTATTATACTTGTCGGTGACCTCACATAGTTGTCGCCTATTTTGGACAGGCCTATCTACACTTCTTGCTCCACATCCTTAGCTCTTTGGCACACTTTTAATGTTGTTGTCATGCTTGACACAGTCTTTTGCCAACATGGATAGTCTAATTTACAACAAGAGTTTCGTACACTACTTTTGAATATTTGAAATACTTAGGCATCTCAAGTTGATTGACAAACTCTTATGAATCAAACAAACACCATGCTTTCAGCTCAATAAAACCAAGAGTTTGATGTAGCTATTCACTTATTCCCAACAAATAGCTTAGTCACCTTGGACAATAGAAAAATGCTTAAATAGTTAAATGTTCCCATTGTAATCAATATTGATGAAACTACTCAGCAAAATGCACCAGATTATGGTGATGATGACTAACTTCAAGTAGAGGCTTTACTTGCAATTGGCAAACAAGTTATGTTAACACTAAATCTTTGGGTGGTAGCTGGCCTAGTCAATGGATCATTGGGTATTGTCAAGTCTATCGTATATACTATAGGTGCTAAACCACCTCAATTGCCTCAATATGTTGTTGTGCACTTCCCAAACTACATTGGCCCAGCATGGGATCAAGACAACCCAAAATCCATCCCCATTACCCTAATCATACAGGGCAGCCGAACACAACTCCCCTTAACAATGGCTTGGGCAATAACAATACATAAATATCAAGGCTTGATATTGGAGAAAGCTACAATATATATTGGAACTAAAGAAAGACAGGGACTAACATTCACAGTTCTTTCCCATGTAAAATCAATGGCAGGAATATGCATAGATTCGCCTTTCTAAATTGAAAGATACTCTAGATTATGTGCCAACAAATACAATGCACTCTATATCAAAGAAGAGGATCACCTCCAACAACTCTGTCAATTGCCATCATGTTGAAATTTTTTTCTTCTTTTCGATAACTATACCACTTTTCCCTTCCCTTTTCATTTCAATGCATTTAGAATTTCCACCATTTCTAATTGTTCAATTACATATGTAGATTATGTGCCAACAAATACAATGCACTCTAAATCAAAGAAGAGGATGACCTCCAATAGTTCTATCCATTTCCATCATGATGAAATGTTTCTCTTCTTTTCGGTAACTATATCACTTTTCCCTTCCCTTTACATTTCAATGCATTTAGAATTTCCACCATTTCTAATTATTCAATTCCATATGTAACTTGACTCACTGCTTCCTAACGTTCTCAATTGTAACTACAAATCTCCACAATGCTAAATGGATTTACGATGGCATGTTTTGCATGCTATACGAGCTGCAACTACACTCTAGTAATAGACAAGGTAAGGCTATATGTAATTTATTCCAACTCTTTTTCCACAACTACATTTTAAATTCTTTCTCATAAACAATACAACCGTATATACTTTTAATAATGTATAACACTGATTTCAACTCTATAAAATCCAAAAGTAACGAAACAAAATTAAATGGGACTTGTAATTGTAAAGATACTACATCCCACTATGTGAAAAAAGTATTTATGCATCTTATTTATTTGATCTCTTCTATTACATGTGCATTACATATTATTTGTTATAAATTATAGAACTGTTTATGTTTCCTAATCTTGATATTCATGAACAATGACACATATTCATCACAATAAACTTCACGTTTTCCTTTCATTTTGGCAGAACATACTCAGGTCAAACAAATTCAGCAATAAGACGAATACTACAATGGACATAATGATAATAATCATATCATCAAAGAACCAGCCTACAACCACTGATTGCCAATATGGGCTATTTATATTTGTTAAATGCTTCACACTTCCATTTACTATAAATGTTGCTCTTCATTTATAACATTGACTATGGTTGTTCTTGATTATCATGGAATACTTTTGGGATTTCAAATAACTTCAAAATATTCTCATGTGTGTAGTTGTATTAAAAAAAAGCAACTTTTTAGTTATTTTTTCTTTGAGCCTCACAAAGGAATTATTAGAATGATAAAACAAAATCTATACTGATATATAGGTTTTAGATATTATTTCTTTGACCCTCAAATAGGAAATGTTAGAATGGTAGACTCTATATTAAGTGTAATAAGGAACATTGGTTCCACCATTGATCACAGTGCTCAACAATGTATGTTCTTGCTACAGAACAACAATCAACAATGTCATATGGAAAATATCATTAATTGTTTTTGAAAAATAAAAGAATCATGGATCACACTGTAGATAGCAGTTGGACTTACTATTTTCAAAATCCTCTACAAAGGGTTTTTTCCAAATGTATTATCTACCACTATGTTCAATGGTTAGTTCAATGTTTCATATTACAGTTAATATAAGCCTATCATTCTAAGGATTAGTTTCTGACATTGAAAGAGATACTAAGTATAAAGGCCCATCTATCTTCAAGTATATATATATCGGTATAGATTTTTCTTTGCAACTACATAAATCTGCATTGCATACTTTCGATGCATAGATATACTTGTGGTGGAGATGGTTGCAAGCCAATAAAGCAGTTTATGCTATTTTCCATAAGCCACTATTAACTATTGTTCTATGGACTCGAATAAATTATTTCATTTATGGTTTTTTCTACTAGCAATGGTTGCAAAGGAATAAAATAGTTTATGTTGTTCTCAAGAACGCGTTGTTGACAGTTTTTATGTGGCTTGTAGAATCAGTTTGCACTATTTTCCATAAGCCATTGTTGATTGTTGTTTTGTGGCTTTAGCAATACTATTTCATTAACACTCAATAATGCCTTATTAGAAATAACATAAACTATTTAATTCCTTTGCACCCATTCCCAACACTGGTTTACCGAAAACAACTTGAACTATTGTTAAATGCTAAATGATTGGTATCTCCTTGCATAGACATAATAAAGGTGCTTATTATACAACTCATGGTGTATATCATTTGATGATTATTTTATCATTTCCAAGGTGAGATTTAAATGATTATTCTTACAAGTCAAAGTGCATAGACTTTTGAGCATTCTAAAGAATAAGGTAAAAATCGTGGAGACCAACAAAGGTGTAAGCGTTTGATTAATAGATGTAATCGACACACATTATAAAGTGTTACATGGGTATTATGATGGTTATGTGCAAATGATGACATAATGAAGTGTTTTATTTCTAACACTAACACAATAATCATGCCTTAAAATAATCACCATCGTCACTACATGAAAAGCATAAATAACAGGCCATTATTGATTGTTGTTCTCTTGCTTTAGCAATACTTACACAACAACAATCAATAATTCCTTATTAAAAATAACATAAACTGTTTAATTCATTTGCAACCATTCCAAACAGTGGCTTATCAAAAACAACATATGTTTCATTTCATAAACGATAATTATTTTGACCACTTCGTAATCAAAGCTAAGATCAATGTTCAATATTACACTTGATATATAGCCTATCATACATATGAATATTGTCTACATCCAATTTCATATGTTTTTTTGCGTGCAAAACAACTTGCCACAGTGATTTCTCATAGTCCAAACAGCTACTATACAAATCCCTATCATTTGAACTTCCCCTCCACCTATCAACTCACCGTTGCATGTCACTACACACAATTGCTAGTTAGTTTTTGTTTTTAATAATACTATTAGTAATTTTTCCTCTTCATATTATTGACCTAGATTTTCTGAACATCTCCTCCACTTATTCCTTGTGATTGTGGACCCTATTTTTTTTAGTCTCCCATGTATGTAGACTATTCTAAATCTATATGGGCCATTCTATATGTGAGCAAAAACGTCAGATGACCCCACGTCCAACGAAGATTTATTCTGAGAGTCAACAAACACTGCCTGGTCACTTTCCACAATTCCATTAAAACTACAGTTGAGAAATAATATATATTACGCATAGCAAGATAAATTAAAACTTTGTAAGCAATTCCCACGCAGTCGAAATGAAAAAGGAAAAATCCCCTTGTTTAGTTTTTAGTGTTCAACAATGTCATTGTCAATGAAACACGGTATTTACAACCGTCAATGAAATCAATATAGCTTTAAGAAGGCGTTGGATAGTGAGTAAATTTCTTCGATTTCTTTTGATTTTCATGTCTAGTGTGCAAGTTGTTATTGTAGGTTTAGAGAAAAGATGTTCACTGAATTCTCTCTCAAGCAAAGTGGAGTGTCGTTTTACCGTAGAAAGCATTGAAAGACTACTTTTATGGGTATTGAGCAAATCTGATTATAGCTATTCACAACCGCGATGGACTAAAGCAATGACTATCAAAATAGTAAATAATACCAACAACTACTGATTTAATATCAGCAATGGAATAAAGTTTTGGTATTAGTTCATTATTTTGGTTTAAACAGTATATTTTAAATTTTGATTTGTTTAGATAATTTATTTGAAATTATAGTAATTGTTGGATTCTATTAAAAGAATTATTGTAATTTCAGATGAATCATCTAATCAAAATCAAAACCATCGAATCAAATCATAGTTTAGACTGTGTTGTTTAAACTTGCCACCATTCAATAGAAATCTAATTATTCTTTTATAATTAAAATGAAAATATCATCACTAAATTTGAAAGTTTAACAATTTACAACCATGAAGAAATAAATCAAGAACAAACAAAATAGTAAAGAATACCAGCAACTAATGATTTAGATCAACAAGGGAATGTAGTTTTGGCAGTACATCCCAACAAAGATATAAGGTCATTCTTGGATGATTGGGGTGAGATAGTCATCACTAAGTTTGAAAGTCATTTTTTTGCATGCTTGTCTTGATATTGTGCAGTGTATTCCTCATTATTTTGTTGATCATCTATGGTGGGCTTAATGGCTACTATGGTTGAAGTATCGATAATGATGGCATCTATGTATTTGGTCCTTTCTAAAGATTTGTTATCGTATCTATTTCATATGTTGCATCAGTTGTTGATTTTCCTTTCAGATATCTTTAGGAGAGTGGGAAAACATAGAAGTATGAGAAAAGTATCTTAAGAGTGAGGTGTTTGAATTGTAGTTTTCAGAGGAAAAAGTGGTTTATTAAAGATAATGCTACACTATTCCTTAGATAAACAATTGATAATTATTTGTTTAATTGGTATATATATAATATTAGCATTAACGCCAAAGTCAACATGACAAGTTTTCAGCTATGACAAATAGTAGATGAAATAGCAGTCAAAAAGAAATTTCATATCTAATTTTGTAGGGATTGTCCATCCCATCACTCTCATGCTTAACAAGGACTCATAGTTCAAATATATAGAGGAAGAATGCTAAGCAATTGATAGGACTTATCTCTTGATCAATCATCATTTCTCCAAAGATTTTATTTTATATGTTTATGGATGAAAGGCCAACATTATTGTAATGCTTTGTCAAAAAGTATCCAGGGTGGATGATATTGGAAAGAATCATATTGTCTTAGACTTCAATTAAATCTTTAAAGATACAATTGAAAAGTAAACTTTTATGAAGAAGCAGGCCTATGCCCTAATGAAGCACTAAAGAAATCTAGATACACATTACTCACAAACAAAGTCATAGCTATGTTGGTTCATTCGAGCATCAAGAATTTCATCCTATTTGGAGAAATTAATAAAAAGAGGGTCAATTAGATCCAAAATATCTTGGGCTATGACATAAATGTGCAACCCGAAAAAATGTTATGGGAAGAATACTATGCAAACACTTAGCAGAGGGTATCTTTCTCCCCAAGCCCAAACAAAGAAAAACATCGACATGATATAAAGTGTTGTAAAATAAGTGAAGAGAATCCCCAAACAAGATTAATTGAATATAGGATCCAATACTTAGAAACATGAAAATACCCGAAGGAGCTAGTGGAACCCTCAAAAATTTATTCACGTTCCACTTGTTCTATGCTTCTGTGATCTTGTTTGGTTCACTGGTTAGGGTTTTAGGTTTAGGGTTTAGGGTTTATCTTCCATTCATTCATATTTAAACCTTTTCCTTTTCCTTTACTTCATTATAATTTCAAGTTGACTTGTTACTACCAGTTTCCAATCACGTTAGTTTCACCTTGAGTCGTTAAACTCATCTAACTTACTAGGCCCTTTTCCTAGTCTTGTCAATCACATCATTACTAGGAGACATTATGTGTTGAATGATTAAAAGGCCTAAATATTTTATCAGTTATCTAAAGTCTCAACCCTGGGTTATATGTCCTCCATTTCTCGTCGACCTAGCAAGGTCCCCCTTTTAAGTCACTAACCTTTTGCATGTCCAGATTAAGAATTTTAATGGAAGTGGTTGGATCTTCTACTAGCATCCTGACCATTCCCTGCTGGCCTGCGACAATATAATATTCATTAAAAAATACCAGCAGGCTAGCGGGTGAGTGGCACATGTCCTCCTTTGAGGTGGGGACCATCATCCTTTGAAGGAAATGATTGCCAAGCTTTAGCATATCAATGGTTGTGATGAAATATTGTGGGTTAACCTAAGCCATTCCTCACTAGCTCATGAGGGGGGCACCAACACCTTTCATCTCTCAATGGGGCAATGGGGAGGTTTCACATGGCATTATCTAAGCTATCAAGGAGACTATAGCGGGACATGAAATATTTCAAAAATATTTTGATATGGTGCTAGGTAGTGGTAACTATTGAGCTACTAAAGGTTCATTTGAGCTTATGGTTATATGCAAAGATGTTATAATCTTGACCGTTCATCAAGTCGAAAGGATAAACATTTGAGTAGATGATTTTAAGGGTTAAAGGCATGTAAGTTGGAGGCACCAAATTTAATTTGGGTCATTCCTCACCACCCTGCTGCCAAAATATGTGCACGGGTTAAACCCAATGAGCAAGTGAGTGAATGACATGTTGCCATCTTCAAAGCTCATGGAAATTGTGGATCCCATGGGATGACATGGAATGAATCCATATGGAATAATTTGATTGGTCAGTGGCAAGGGTCATCTACAGTCAAATTTCCAGACTTGTTTGACTCAATCTAAGTTGTTCATTAGGTCATCTCATTTTAGGATCAATAGTTGGAATTTGAAGTTCAAAATTAAGGCTAAGTGAGCCATTCTGGTTTGCATGAGCAGACACTAATGACATATAAGACATTGAACTACCAAATTGATTACTTTAATGCCATAAAAACTTGTTTTGAAGCATAATTTAAATTCATTAAAGCATTCAAAGCAAATAAGGATTTCTTGCTATGTGTTCAAGCTTGCTTGGCATCAAGAAATTAGGGTTTCCAAGAATCTACAAAACAATAAGCAAAAATTGATACCTTGTGCTTCAACTACTTGAAGATTTGTTGAATGTACTCACTCCTTCATTCTGTCAAATAGAATTGCTTGTTTTCTTGCATTTATTTTAAGGTTTGACATTTAATTAAACGATAAAATTGTTAAGTATTGGTGTTTCTTTGCATCAAACCTATGCCCTAATGTAAACCTTAGGTTTTGTATTCTCTTAACCCTAAATATTAAAGAACCTTATTACCATGGCACCCCCATGAGCCCAAGCCTCAGGATCAGAGGAAAATAAGAGACCCCTTTGCAAGAACCTCCTTGGTTAGTTAAAACCATCAACAACTGATAAGTCAAAGGTTCAATGTATGTTCCAAGGCCTTAAGATAGAAGAGGGCATCATTGAAAAATAATCTACCATAAATGATGTCACATTGTTATACACCAGATGGGAACAATTCAGTTACTAGTCTAGAAATAGGAACTGTGGTATACCTATATGTAACCCTTGGATATTGGACATGGGTAAATTAGTTGTGCCTAATGTTTACATGGATGTTGACCTTCTAAACATAGTGGCAGCTCCAATTGTGACCCAATTTCCAGGGTTGTAAGAACTTATGATGGCATTGAGATGGTAAGGATTTCCAAAGAGGAAATAGTTGAGGTCTTCAAGCTAATTGAATGGAGTGAAGATATGGTTAAAATTGATCAAAAGGCACTAAGAGTTGAATATGAGAAAGTAAGGCTCACTTTCAAGGTTTCAATATTGCAACATTTCTTGGCAACTATAAAGGGAAAAGGAAAAATCATTTTGGTCCCATTTTATAAGGAGACCTTCCCCATAAACTAGCTTTGTGGTATATTTCCAAAAAAAAATCTATTCCTTGTGCTAGATCTTGGGATTTGATTCAGCTATGAGCATGCATATGGCTTCTATATACATGGCTACCCATATTCAACATCCCACATGCAATACCCTTCATGACTTTGCATCATTATTGGGAAAAAGGATATGTTAGGGTTTGGTTGGATTGAAGAATGGTGAGAATTGGGTAAGATTATGGTGGTACTCTTTGCTCATGCACATGTTTCTTTACAAGGGAGCTGGATTCTTTGGTAAAGACATGACATTGGTCAGAATGGAGGATGAAATTCACTTACCTATCAAATGTTGGACTCGACTCTTGGATAGAAATGATCATTATTCTAGCTTTGTGGTGTTTGAAAACTATTTTCCCTCAAAAATAAAAAGGGACCATTTGAACATGAATATGCCAAGGATCCCTACAAAACTTCTTGATTTCTTGAGGCTGAAAGAGAGGAGACCTTATATGAACATTGAGTACAATTGGGGAGATGTGATCCCCTACCAAAATTGTACAATTCTTAGGGTTTATGGCATAAGTGTTCCAAAACATATACTTCCAAGGGATGTACCATTAAGAATTGGTTTTCTTGAAATAATGTGGCGATTGGGAGATGTAGAAGACAATTATATACTAAATTAGAGGAAGGGAACCTTTTCCCAACATACACTATGTTCTCTAACTTTTTCATGATTGAGGGAGGATGGATAGAAACTATTGACATACTCAAACCATTTGGGATGAAGAGGGTCAGAGCAAGGAACCATCATGGTTTGGTTGAGGAATAGGATCAAGATTTCAAGGTTTACTCATATCTTTCATTTTCCTAAGGATGTGATTGAAAATGTTTTTGATTTCCAAAAATAGGATGACAAGAAAATGAAGTGGATTGCATTTACCAAATTGGACAAGGAAATGCAAAAAAGGATCCAAAGTATTCAACTCTTAAGGATATCAAAGATGAGATTTAGAAAGTTGAATATGTGATTCAAAACTTTGAGCAAGTTCTAGGGAAGTTAAAAGGGGAAAGGATGATTGAGGGAAAAGGAAAATTCATGGTAGGTGAGGAAAAAGGAAAGGGGAATTACCCTAAAATAGAGGAAAGTCCTACCTACCAACTTCCAAATCAAATAATAGTGATTACAAGGAGGAAGGACATGATGAAGAAAAAATAAACAATACCCACCCCTATTCAATCAGAGGGGTCAAGAGTTCCTTCACCTCCACATGAATTGCTACTATTTTATCCTCCAAGATCTCTTCCTCCACAAGTTGTTGAACTTGATTCACCACCAAGAGTATCATCACCACCAAGACAACCACCTCCAAAGAAGAAAATGATAGAATCAAGTGGTTTGGTGGATTATCAAAAGACTCTGATGATGATATATATTTTACTAAAGAGAAAATACAATAGGGTGTGCCTTCTCCCCCAGTCGTGGTTTGGTGGATTATCAAAAAGACTCTGATGATGATATATATTTTACTAAAGAGAAAATACAATAGGGTGTGCCTTCTCCCCCTAGGGAGATAGTACGACAACAAATGGGCCTCAGATTGAGCAAGGTAGACTTGACTTGTTTGAACAATATAGATGATGTTAGAGAAGAAGCATGTAAGAAATTCATGGACAGTGATTTAGTTGTTAATTCACCTTCTTTCATGGAGTTTACATGGAGGGAAGAATATATGTTGACAATGTTGCCAAGAAAAGGAGATTGAACCCTCAATTACTAAATAAATTCATTAAATCCCAAGTTAGGAAAGAAATGAGAGCATATTTTCAAAGCATCACATCTCATGAGGGAAGGGAGCTAGCAAGAAAAAGTGGTCTTCTTTTTCTACCCTAATGGGCCCATTCTTCTACTATTGCCTTTGATACAATAAGGAGAAATGATAGGCCACTTTACACCATAGAGGAAGAGGCAAAACATTCTTTACAAGCATCTACTTTCAGTGAAAAATGGGATACACTTGCAATTTGGGCCCTATCCCCAAATATAAAAAAGCCTCTGGTGCCAAAGCCATCTACAAACTTCAGAGGAGGGTTGATTATCAAGAGTGTCAAACACCCCTGTAATTAAGGCAGATACTATGTCCATGAATGTAGCTCAGTTTACAATGGTAGTGCAGTGGAATCTATGATTGTAGAAAGGGATAAATTCATAAACAAGTATAATGGCATGTTGGTTGAGTACAACAAGGGTCAATAGAAAGTTGTAAAATTGCAAATCGGAATTGCATTGTTGAAAGAAAAAATATAAAAAATGTAGACTAGTGTACTAATGCAAACCATTTTTGTTGCTCCCCCATCACCTCAAGAACAAATTTCATCTTCCCTTTTTCCTCTAGAAGTTTCTTTAGAAATTGTACCATACAATTTAGGGAATGTTCCAATTTTAGTTGAGGAACCAAGTACTCCAAATGCAACTCAAACAAAGGAAGTTGGCATGGAAGACTAGATTGACAAGTTAAAAGGCTATGAAGAAAAATGTAAGCAGCAAGACAACTCAATTCATGCAAGCAATCTAAAGATTGTGATAGTGGTGCTAGAGCACCTTAATAAAGGGATTGACAAAAGGTTAATAAGCATTCATTCTAATTATTCTTTTATTTTTAATGCAATAAGGAATTTTTATAGAGATAAAGAGGTGGTTATCCCATTAATGCATAAGTGGATCCCAAGCGCACAAACACTGAGGGATATGGCTATTGGGTCAACACATGATGTGAATAAACCTCCCAACATTCTCACAACCCTTAGTTTTGTAATTGAGATGAAAGATTCCCAAGGGTTGATTGAGCCCCTAAAAGTGAAAATTAGGGAGTTGGTAAAGAAGTTTGATGACTAGAACTTTGGTCTACTTCAAGATATTTTGAATGAGAATGGTTAGGTTAAGTCTCTACAAGAATGGAAGGAACAAGCCAATCAAGTGATAGCCACTCAATCCAAACTAATTTGTGATGGGGTGGACTTGGATACGTTAAAAAATAGTATGGATAGGCTCACCGACATAGGTATCTTCCTCGAATAATTTGACAAAGAGGAAAATCAGGTGGTAGTCAAATACAACCCATAGAGAATAAATGTAGATAAGATTATGGAGTTTCATTGGTCTACTGAGAAAGAGTTTGACCTATGGAAATCCAGATAACCTTTCATCCTGGATATATAGGCTATTAAATTAGTGAATTGGTGATTGGAATTTTGATTTTGTGTCTGCAATAATAGACATTTCAGTGCAAATAAGTACAATACATGGCCTAGAACTAGTACATAGTAGGCCATGGATATATCAACATTCAGATATTGTACTCTCTCAAGTTCAAATATGGTTTCTTGGAGTGCAAACATGGAGTTGCTTTAGTGTTTTATACTTTCTTTATTTTATACTTTTTCCTCTTCAAGTTTTGGAGCACGTGGAAAAAGTGCTTAGCTTGTGGAAAGAGTATCTACACTAACTAAAGTGTCCTTTGGAGGGTAGGAGACATCTTCATCAACGAATTAGGAAACTTTTTTGTCTCATTGGATACTTTCCCCATAATTTAATAAATACAACTACCTTTGTTTGTAAATGAGATTGTTAAATGAATACTTGGCATGTGTACATTCTTAAGTTGTTCAACAAGATTGTACTCCTTTTCATTCTGTAAAGGCAAGCATTCTGGCCCAAAGCTTGTTTTGCTCCTTCATTTCTATAAGAAGGAATTCAAGGAAAAATGTATGGGTTGTTGATCGATCTTCTAAGAACAACTTCTATAAAGGAAAATATAGAGAACATTCTAGAGTTTTTGGTTTAGGTTTTGATTCTTTTTGTTATGCAATTGTAATATTTGATAATAGTACTAGCATTTGAATATTGAAGATTGTGCAAATTCAAAGCCACTTCTCTCCTAGTGTATTCGTTATATGAGCTAGTAATAAAAGGATCAAGGGTTATTTTGTTAATCTTCATTGTGTTCCAATGAATGTCTGGTTTTATCCTTGTTTTAATTCAAAGAATTAATTAAATTGCTTGATGAAGCCATAAGTTCATGTAATCTAAGTATCAAGATCTGTTAAGAAGTTCTGGTTTAGGATACTATGGTATAATGTTGTAATGCAGTATTGTAGAAGCTTTGTGATGTTAAGTATTAAGTTGTTATCCAACTATATTTGTATTGAGATTGACTCTCTTCCCTAGGTTAAGGCATTGTTTTGAGTTTTGTGTTTATGATGTAGTTTTCTTAATCATTCAAATGTAGTGATACAAATTCATAAACTTTCTATGATTTATAATTGTTAATTTTTAATGTCAAGTTAATCATTCTCTGCTCTAGATGTTCAATGTGTAAAGAATTTACTAAAATATTGAAGGATTTCATCTATTGAGCTTAAATTGTGAGAATCCATTTGTTATTTGCAATGTACTTGATTATTAGGTGCATGAATTCATAGGTACATTGTGGGATCACCCTCCCAGGTTTTGTAGAGCCCAAAGTGAAAGAGGAAAGCATTGTCGCTTTCACTCGTTCATTAGCCAATTGCTCCCATTAGCTAACCATTGGAAGATGGAAATTCCATAGGCTATATTGTGAGATTAGGTTGGTTCTTTAAAAATAACCAACATATTGGTGACTCAGTTGGGGACACTATTTGTGAAAAATATTCATTCCCTAGTATGTTTTTTCCAAGCATTGTTTAAATACGTAAGACTATTTGCAATTAGACTCATATACATTTCCAAATTTGGTATCAAATTTTGCAAGAACTTGTCAAATTCTCTAGCCACTTATCATTATGAGGTCATCTGCATAAATTTCTATCAAGTCCTTGTGTTTCCTTGAAAACCTTCCATGTAGATTGTTAAAGTTTGGCTTAGGAGTTCTTTGCATTTACATATCCTTGTAGTATTCTAAAGATCTCCATAAGTGATCATTATTTACAATTCCCAATAATTTTGTGCGGGGAATCTGAAGTATCTACACTAATGTGCATTATTTGAAGAAATCAAGAAAATTTTAAGAGAAGGAATTGCAAAAGAGAGATGAGGAAAGTTAGAACTCAAATGAAGAAACATCTAGAGGAAAAGCTAGAAGGTGAACTTCAAAAAACTCCCAAGAAGTCATGGAAATAGAAGCATCAAAATACAAGTATACTCCCCATCTTGTGCCTAAATCAATTCAATCTCCTTCAAGAAATTGTAGCAATCATGAAAGTCGACAAAATTTGTTAGGGTTGGATTATGAGGATGAAGAAGATTGCACAAATAAGAATGTTGTAAGTGTCCGTAAATCTAGATCTAGACAAGGAATAAGTAGAAGTAGGAGACCCCATCATAACATTGCTACTAGGTGCCAATGTTGTTGTTTGTGGTCTTTTCCCTCCAACATATAATGGATATTCTCCTTTACCACCCGACTTGCTAACTGGATCCACTGATAATGCCCAAAACTTAATAAAGATGATAGAATCCTTAGATTCAAAAATTACTCTCCTAGATCCTGATGAATGTTTTGGAGAAATTAATGCTCTTCAAAAAGAGGTTAAAATACAAGCTTAGATAAGAAGGAAAAATGAAAAGGAGAAGGAGGAGAGAATCAAAAGTGCCATGATTGAAAGAGAGACATTAAGAAAACAAGTGGAACAGATGAAACTCATGAAACAAGGAGAGTCAAAACCAATCACCATAGATCTTGTTATATCTAAAATCCTTGACAAGAAGAATCAACATGACCCCGTAAAAGATACCAATACCACCACCTAGACTAAGTCTATAGTTACTAGCATCGTTGCTCCATACCTTGTAGCTAGTGTCTCCAACCAACTAGTTGATAAGGGAAAGAATCCTATGAAAAAATTGGTTATCAATGAAAATCCACATCTCAAAAGCCTCCTCTGCCTCATAAATCAAATTTTGTTGAAGATCAATTAAGGAGGGAAAATGAAGAATTAGAAAGGATGCAAATTATGGTAACCATTAATGTTTAGCGAAAAGAAAGATTGATTTCTTGAAGACTCCATACCTTGCTGAAAGTGTCGTAGCATCCATATCACAAGACCCTCCTTATTCTTCAATCAAGCCTACACCTATGATGGATATGAATACTTCATGTCATATAGATCAATACGTCCCCAATTCTTAGCCTCCAAACATAAGTAACAATGATTGTACTTACAATCAATTTGCTAATAGAAACATGGATCATAAGAGAGGAGAAGGTGAGGCGAGTAGGTGTAATGAAGTTAAAGAAAATCAATTTCATAGTTGACCTCTATAATTGGAAAGGTATATGTATTTGTGATTTGATGGGATACCTAGCTACCCAAATCCCATTGATAATGATATCAAGGTTGTGTTGAGAAAATCACTAGAAATGGTCCAATATCCGATGAGGATCACTTGAGGAATTTCATTAATTTTCTTGATGATTATGAAGTAGAAAATGAGGATTTGGTTATGAAATTATTTATACAGAAATTAATAGAGGATGAAAGGAATTGGTATAGAGGCTTACCGGAAGGTAGTATTGGTTCATGGGATGAATTCAAGAGTTTTTAGAGAACAATATGGAGATAAAATTGACCATAGGTCCCAAGGTTTATGCTCAATGAATTCAATAATATTAATAAAGGACAAAATGAGATGGTGTCTAATTTCAACATCATATTTCAAAAGGATATAAATAAACTACCACCAAATTTGAGGTTGAATGATCAAGTGTTCCTTGTTACCACCTAAAAGATAAAGACCCTCAAAATTTGATGGATGCATTCAAAATTTCCCTGCACATTGAAAGATATGGAAGAGCTTCAAGAAAGGTGGGAAGAAGAGATGATGTTAAAATTTTGAAGAATCCTAAAGATAAACAAGAAAAGACCTCTAGTTCAAATCCTACTTATGATGAAAGATGGGGTAAAGTGATGATCACTCTCAAAGATATCAAATATACTATTGAAAAAAATGAAAAGAGACTTGGAAATGACAAACAACATTTCCAAAAGAATGAAAAGCCCCCAAGGCTCCAATATTATCCTTATAAAAATAATTGGAAAAATGGAAAGCCAATCCAAAATCATCAAAAAAATACACAAGATTAGGTCACACCTAATCCTCTGCAAAAGCATTCTACAAATTTTGTTGATGAGACTACCTAGTGTATGGTTTGTCAGTTGCCTCACTCTTCTCACCAATGTATAGTTGCAAAATTGGTGGAAGTTGAACAAGGTCCACCAAAAGATTATGATCATTCTCATGAAGATGGTGTTCAATTCAATGTGATCATGAGTAGTTCTGATTTTGTGAGTAATGATTTCTCATCCAATGAGGAGTCTCATGAACTTGATGTGGATGGAAAAAGGAAAAGAGCTAATTCATATCACCAGCAGGTTCTCCCTGATGAAGAGAATGACAATGATCGTGAGGTGTGCACATTGGAAACAACTGAGGATGATGTGTCTTTAAGGAGACAAAAGTAGAATTCTAAGCCTGACAAGAAGGATACCAAGACTAAAGTTGAAGTGAAAGGTGAAAAATAGAAGGAGAAAAACACTAAACAAGGTATGATACCAATTGATCTACCTAAATATACTCATGTTGATATGTTGTTGTTACTTTCACAAGTAAAGGCTTCTATCCCCTTGCTTCAAATGATGAATATTGAGGAGCATAAACAAAAGGTAGAATCCCTTATCAATTGTGCTACTACATCTTGTAATGAAGCAATGGTATCTACTCCGCCCAAAGAGAGTGGATAAAAATTGAAAGAAAAGGAGGTTGAGGGAGTAATTACTAAATTCTCTCAAATTTACCTAGAAAATACATTAATTGCCTATCCTAGTAACATAGACCCTTTTTTTGTAACTCTAATTGTTGATGGAAAGTTCCTAAAGAACTATATGATAGAATTAGGAGCCTCTTCTAACATTATGCCAATGGAAATCATGAAGGAGATGGGATTGAAGATAGATAGCACCCATGGCAAGTGTTATGCTATGTATTTTAGATAAGTCCCTATAATTGGGGTGATCAAGGAACTACCATACAGGTTAGTTGCATTTCCATAAAAATAATTCAAAATGAGTGTAACAAAGGTAGACATTCCACCAAATTATGGAATGTTGCTATCAAGAAGGTGGAGTGCCTCCATGGGGGTAGTATGTAGTATGATATGTCTTTTGCTACTTTCCCAATTGATGGAAAATACATCAAACTAGTTAGGGAATCAGGAGTCCAACACATGATTGAGCTTGCCCATAAAGATGATAGAATCCACTTTGTTGACACTAACATCAATGATTTTAGGATAAAAGTGTTACCAAGGGAAAATGATAGGCAATCTACACTTATTGAAAAGGAGATGAAAAAATTATTTGATAATCATGATTTTTGGACCATGTATTATGATGGTGCATGCTCCAAGGATAGATCAGGTGTAGAGATATTATTGGTCTCACCTAGTTGTAACACATTCTATTTTTCTATTTTTCTTGTGTGGTGTCGAGTGTGGTGCTAGGTTTTCTTGTTGAGGGCTTGTTGGAGGAGATTTGTGGCCTTATCTCAAGCCTTAACTGGCACGTATGGTTGGAAGTGTTTTTTTCTTTTTGTGCCTCCTCTCCTCTCTCACCATCTCCAACCTTTCCTGGCTCTCTCTAGATTTTCTACAGATCTTTTGCCTCTATGAGGGTGCTTTCATTGTTTGGGTTTGTGGTTGTTGGTCTTCCTCTAGTGGAGTTACTTGTGGAGAGTTCTTGGCATGATTCAGACTGTGACTGGTGTGTAGGGTTGGAGGTTGTTATTCATTGTCTTATCAGCTCTCTACTTTCTCTATTTGGAGGTTTTCCTTGCCTTACCCTTTCTCCTTTTGGACCCTTGGTCTCTTCTTTGGTGATGGTTTTTTCATTTGTGTGGTTTCTTTCATTGCTTTGGGTTGAGGTTGTTAGTTTGCCTCTGGTGGAGTTGTTTTTAGTTTCTTTTTGGCATATTTCAGACCCTAACTGGCATGTAGGGTTGGAGGTTGTTATTCACTATCTTGTCGGCTCTCTACTCTCTCTGCTTGGAGGATTTCTCTACCTTATCCTTCTCTTTTAGGCCCATTTTTCTTTTTGTTGTTTATGTTTCTTGAATGGTTGAAGTGGTTGCTGGTCTTGGTGGTTTCCAAGGTTCCCTTGGGTTTCTAGTTTTTTTTATTATTTTCTTTGATCCTCCCTGCTTGGGTCCTTTTGCTCATTTTTGAGGATGGGTATGTGTTGGCTCTAATTGTTGAGTTTCCTCTTTTGTGGTTGTGGCTCAGCTAGGTTGTTTTATCTTGGGTTGCTTTGGTTCAGTTGGGTGATTTTCTGTTGGACTACTAGTTGGTTATGTTTTGTTCTATGATCCCCCTCTTTGGGTCCTAAAGTTTTTTATCCAAGTTGGGATTGTGCTACTCGTGGAGTGCTCTTTTTTTTCCTCTCTACTCTAGTCTTCTTCTTTTCCAAAGGAGGTTTTGGTGCTCTCTACTATGGGTGTAGTTTCTTCTCATTTGATTTTTCAGCTATGGTCTTCATTGGAGGTGGAGACTACTTCTTTAGAGGTGAATCCCTATTCTATTGAGGTGAAGAGGTGGGTTCTGGATCTGGTGCAAAGGTCTATTTTTTGTGGTTTTGGGATTCACTTCTTCCTCTCCTATGGAGGGGATCCCCTTCCTATTGAGGTGGAGGTCAGGTTGGTGTTGTGGGTTGGCTAGTGTTGTTTTTGTGCTTAGAATCATTAGTGTTTCTCTTTGATTCCCAACTCTCCTATAGAGGTGGGAAGTTTGGTTTTGTTGGATGGTGTTGTCAAGTTTTATGCTACTGTCTGGCTAGTTCTAGTTGATGGTTACCTGGATGTCTCTGGTTGTTCACTACTAGTTGGTTCTGATAAGTGGTGTATTGCAGTCTGGTTGATTTAGGCTGATGGTTTCCCAGCCATCTCAGGTGGTTCTTGGATTCAAGCTCATTTGTAATCTTGGTTACTTTGGGTTCAAAATTCCCATTAAAACCTTTCTTTTGTTGTAGAATTAAGCTTCCACACTAATCATTCTTAATCTTCATATGGGTTGTTGTTGGTTGTCTATGTTTTACTCTATTGCAGCTTGGTCTCTTTGTGTGGGTTTTGAGTCCCCATCAAAACCTATTTGTTAATGGTTTCGAGTCCATTCAAAACCTGTTGTAAATGGTTTTGGGTCCATTCAAAACCTGTTTTTCCCCATTAATAAAAACACATTCAAGTTTTCATTCACTTTGTCATGTGTTTGTACAAACAACGTGGAAGAGTATGAGGGATTTCTACTAGAGTTAAGATTGGTAGAAAAACTTGGGATAAAAAAGCTGAAAGTAATTGGTGATTTAGAATTAGTGATATCCCAAGTTAGATCTAGATTTGCATAAAAAAATAAGATATTGAAATAGTATAGGAATGTCATTTGGGATTCCATAGAATAGTTTGATGCTTTTGGAATTGATTGGATGGGAAGAGGCCAAAACCAAATGGAATTTTTTCTAGAAAATATTGTTCTTGGGCCTAATGATATAACTTTTACTAGTATCTCCAAAGTGGAGGTACAAACAAGGCCTTCAATCCCTGACAACATATAGAGCTAGCAAGTTTTTGATGATGATGAAGACATCTTAAGGTTTTTGAAGTGTGTGGACCAGTATGAAGGTTAGGAGATTGATTTCAAAGCTTTTTTAGAGATATTGGATGGAAAGGATATAGTCTTTGGCAATGAGGTTATTCAATTAAAGACCAATAAGATCCCTTAAGGTCTGGTGGATTTAGAAAGATTCTTTAATAACCAAGATAAAAGCAATGCTAAGACATCTACTACCCATCCTCAAGATTTAGAAGAAGTGAACTTAGGAATTGGAAATACTCCTAGGAAATTTTGTGTGGGAAAGAAAATGAAGTCCAAGATCAAAACAATATTGATTGTTTTGTTGAGGAAGTATAGGCATGTCTTTGTTTAGTCCTATGATAACTTGAAGTCATACAGGGAGGAATTATTTCAGCATGAAATTCCTCTAAAAGCATATGAAAAACCTTTCAAACAAAAGAAAAGGCTTATCAATCCCACCTTAGTATGAAAGATGCAAAAAGAGCTAGTGAAGCTAAGGGATGTTGGCATAATTAAGCCTATTATGAATTCACCTTGGGTGTCTAATCTAGTGCCAGTCAGAAAAAAGAATGGTGACATCAAACTATGCATTGATTTCAAAAATCTTAATGTATCATCACTAAAGGATAACTATCCACTACCCAACATGGAAACCATGTTGTAGAAGGTGATTGGTTATGAGCTCTTGTCAATGATGGATGGTTTTTTTTGTTACAATTAGGTTAAAGTGAAGGAGTCTGAGTAGCATAATATTTCATTTACTAATCCATGGGTCACCTATGTTTATGTTAGAATGGTTTTTGGCTTAACTAATATAAGTGAAACTTTTTCAGAGGGTTATGGATGTAGCCTTTTCTAATTATATTGACTTATTTCTAGCAATCTACCAAGATGACTTGACCACATACTCCAAGAAAGAAAATCATTGTATGCAATTGGAGAAAATTTTCATCAAGGCCCTTGAATATGGAATCTCACTTAACCCAAAGAATTGTTCCTTTGGGTTCACTGAGGGAAAGTTATTGGGACACATTGTGTCAAAGGAAGGAATGAGAATTGACCTTGAGAGGGTAGCTGCCATCGATAGAATTCCATAGCCAAATAATGTGAAAGGAATTCAATCATTCTTTGGGAAAAATAACTTTCTGAGAAGGTTTGCCACAAAATTTGTAGAAATCATCCACCCCATATCAAAGATGTTGAACAAGGGTAAGAAAGTGGAGTGGACAAAAGAGCCAAGTAAGTTTTTTCAAGGGATTGAGCAAGCAATCATGGAGGCCCCAGTCTTAAGGACCCCAAATTTTTCCAAGCCATTGCAAATATTCTCCTTTTCATCTTTCCACACTATTTTTATAGTTTTATTATAGAAGAATCAATAAGCTTTTGAGCAGCCCATTGCATTCTTTAGTAAATATCTTCAAGATACGGAGTTGATGTATGACTTGATTTAAAAATAAGCCTATGCACTAGTCAAATTTGTTAAAAAAATTAGAACCTACCTTGTGGGAGCTATGGTTATTGCATATGTTCCCAGTGTTGCTATTAAAGACATCTTCACCCAGCAAGAAGTCACAGGTAGAAGATGCAGATGGATAAATAGGATATAGGAATTCAACATTGATGTATCTAGATCTCAAAGTTAGTAAGAGGCCAAGGATTAGCCAAGCTAATGGCTGAAACAAATTTGGATGCCAATCAAATAAATCAAGAGGATTATTTTGATATGTCACATGTTTGCGATATGCAAGAATGTGATTGGTACAAAAATAGTGTATGTTATCTACAAATAATGCAATGCCCTGAAGGCTATTAGACAATGAAAAGAGGACTCTTAAGCTACAAGAAATCAAATATGTAATCATTAATGGTGAACTATGGTGGAGAAATCTAGACATTATCATGTTGAAATGTGTTGACAATGCTAAAAATTTGGAGCTGCTAACTAATATGCATAATGGAGTGTGTGGAGGACACTATATGGTCAAGGCTACAACTTACAAGGTCATAAGATCTAGGTTTTGGTGGCCAACAATCTTCAAAGATGTGCACAAGCTTGTGAGAACATGTGATACATGTCAGAGGATTTTTGGGAAGCTCAAGTTCTCAGGTAACTTACCACTTAGACTAGTTGTAGTCTAGGAACTATTTCAATAGTGGGGTATTGACTTTATTAGATAAATCTCAAATAATTCAAGTGGAGTTCATTCATGGATTCTTGTTGCCATGAATTTATTTACCAAATGCATGGAAGCAATTCCAACAAAAAGAGAAACAAGTAAGGTGGTCATTGATTTCTTGATGGACAATATATTAACTAGGTTGGAGTGCTTGAGAAAATTGTTTCAGATAATGCAATGTGCCTTAGGTTTGAAGAATTAACAAATTTATTTTCAAACATGGGATTTATGCATTGTATTCCTCACCATATCATCAATAGGGAAATGGTCAAGAAAAGTCAAGAAATAAGAGCTTGATGAAAATCATCAAAAGGATCATTGAGAAGAACAAGAGGGCTTGAGACTCCAAGGTGAAATTAGCTTTATGGGAAGATAGGTTGATAGTAAAGAAAGCAACTGGGTATGCTCCATTTGACTTTCTTTATCACATTGCAAAAAGATTACCCTAGAACAATCTTAAATGAATATGTAAAAATTTATCCAAGAATATAATGAAGATGTGTGTGATGAGATGCAACACAAAATTGATGCCCTTATGGAGGTGGATGAGATGAGAAGATATTCTCTGAAGAAAAATGCTAAGTTGCAATTGTGGGTCAAGAACTTGTATGAAAAAAAGGCATCTCCAAGAAAGTTTGAAGTAGGAGACATGGTATTAATGTGGAATGCCAAGTCTGAAGATAAGGGAGAACATGGGAAGTTTGATGCACTATGGCTAGGCCCTTATTTGATTAGCAATACCCATGGTGAGGACTCCTACTTTTTGCAAGATCTGACTAGTGAACTTCTTGAACTGCAAGTACATGGACAATTCTTGAAGCCATATTTCTCTTAAAATATGTTGTTCTCCATGTACTTTATAAATTTTGTATGTTTTGTATATAGGTTTAGTTTTTTTATCCGAGTATGGTTTGGTTTGGCTACCTTGTTTGGTTAGTTTCTTGATTTTGGTTCTTTTTATTGGTTTACTCTTCTAGGAGATGTCTGAGATCTCGCCATTCCTAATGAGAGGCATGCATCCCCAACTGGAGCCACCGGTGGAACACTAAAAAATTTCTTCACGTTCCACTTGTCCTGTACTTCTGTGATCTTGTTTGGTTCATTGGTTAGGGGTTTAGGTTTATGGTTTAGGGTTTATCTTCCATTCATTCATATGTAAACCTTTTCCTTTGTCTTTACTTCATTATAATTTCAAGTTGACTTGTTACCGCTAGTTTTTGGTCATGTTAGTTTGGACTTGAGATGTTAAACTCATCTAACTTATAGGCCCCTTTTCTTAGTCTTTTCGATCAATTCATTACTAGGAGACATTATATATTAAATGATTAAAAGGTTTAAATATTTTATCAATTATCTAAATTCTTGACCTTGGGTTATATGTCCTCCATTTCTTGTCGACCTAGTAGGGTCCCCCTTTTAAGTCACTAACCTTTTGCATGTTCAAATTAAGACTTTTAATGGAAGTGGTTGGATCTTCTACTCACGTCTTGACCATTCCCCGTTGACCCTCAGTAATATAATATTCATTAAAAAATACCAATAGGCTAGTGGGTGGGTGGAACATGTCCTCCTTCAAGGAAGATCCCATCATCCTTTGAAGGCAACAAGTGCCAAGCCTTAGCAGATCAATGGATATGATGAAATTTTGTGGGTTAATTTCAGCCATTTCCTGCTAGCCACATGGGTCCCACCAACCCATTTCATCTCTCAATAGGGTGATGGGGAGGCACCATTTGTCATTATCTAAGCTATCAAGGGGACTATAAGGAGACATGAAATATTTTTGAAATATTTCAATATGGAGCTAGGTAGTGGTAATTGTCGAGCTACTAAATGGTTCATTTGAGCACGTGGTTATATGAAAAATAAGATGTTATAATCTTCATCATTCATCAGGTCGGAAGAATAAACATTCAAGTGGATGATTTGAAGGGTAAAAGGAATGTAGGTTGGAGGTGCTAGATTTAATCTGGGTCATTTGTTGCCACCTTTCTTCCAAAATATGTGCATGGGTTAAACCCAACAGGAAAGAAGGAAAATAACACGTGGCCATATTTGAAGCTCATGGAAATTCTGGAGCCCATGAGATGACATGGAATAATTTTATGGTCATTGACAAGGGTCATCTACGATCAAATTTTCAAACATGTTTGACTCAATCTAAGTTGTTCATCGGTCCATCTCATTGTAAGATCAATATTTGGAATTTAAAGTTTGAAATTTTGGCAAGAGACACTGCAAATGTTTTTTGGTGTTGTCATTGATGACAACCCTAGTCGGTGATTGGATCCGTATGTCACCATTTGTTCATACTGGTAGATAGATTGAAGACAGTCAAGGAAGAACAAAGCATCTGGCAGTTTTATGTTCATCGATTCACATGCCGATTTTCTAATGTTATTTTAAGTTATGGAATTAATGGGAGGTTGATCAATGTATGTCTTGTGTTAGCCAAAAATCTCAGTGCCTCGTATCAAGTTGTGTGTAAGTCTAGAGATCCGGTTGATATCTTTTTGTTCACCAGTGTTTGGTGGCTGACCCAATTGATATAACGTGTCACAAATATTCGAGGAGTGTTTACTAAAATGATTTTTTGTTCGAGAATTTTGATTTGGGTCCGAGCTAAGTTGTGGCTGACTGTTGTGGATGCGCATTGAATATTATTCGTGATTTGAGTTGTCAGTTGTAAATATTTTTGAGTTTTATTGAAGTCGACATGTTGTGATTAAATTCTTGTTCGCGGATATATATAAATGATAAATTATATCATTTTGGTGTGTGAATAAGGTGTGTTGATTTGTGTTGCAAATATCAGAAGGGTGATTGAGTGATTATTCATAGTTTCACTTGTGCATTAAATATTTTGTGATGTGAGTTAGAGCAGAGCAAAGTAGAGGTGCAAAATCAGTTAGAAGGATAGAAGATTGACTACTGAGCCTAACCGGAACTATAATCAAGCATTTGTACATGCTACTCTCTCAGTTCATTCTTTTGGATCTAATCCAAATCTTTTTAAGGTAGTGTGCCTTTCTATTTTGAGCAGTGAGCTCTAGGAAATGTGCATGAATGCAAGTGCATTCCCACATTGCAATCTTCCTTTTGAGTATACTCAGATCATATTGTGGATTGGTCATCCACCGTGGGTTTTCCCCTAACAGGGTTTTCACATAAAAATCCTTGTGTTATGGTGTTGTGGTTGTTTGCTTTATGTTCATGCATATTTATTTTGGTTGAATGTTTTAAGTGGGTTAAAGATCAGAATAATAAATTTAATTTTTGCACAATACTAATTCACCCCCCCTCTCAATGTTGCTTGTTTCCAACAATTGGTATCAAAGCTAGTTCCTCGATATAAGTCTAGCAGCTTGAGGATATCTTGGAAAGTGTTTTCAAGGGATATAAGCAGTCTTCAACAACAAATTTTGATGGCCTTGGATGATCTTGACCATTCAAAATTTGAGAACCGGGAAATACAGGAAAGTCTTGAGAATGTAGAGAAATTCATTCAGTCATTAAAAGACAAAATCAATGAATCAAGGGAGAAAAGAAAGGAATTATGTGATCAGCTTAAACAGAAGAATAGAAGCATGGAAGATGAACAACTAAGTCATGCCTTGAAAGAGAAAATAGAAGAATGTGAGAATTTTTCCAGAGAAAATGTTTCCCTAAAGCATGAGATGGCATCTATCATGATGAAAATGACCAAGGAGATTAAAGATAGAAGGAAGAATGAAGAAAGCTTTCATAATCCTTGAAAGAAAAATTTGAGGAATGCAACCAATTGGACAATGAATTGGAACTATCTAAAAACAATGAAGAAGTGCTTGAAAAATAGTTTGATGAACTTAGAAATGAACTTACTACTGCAAATGAGTACAAGGCGAAATTCAAAGCTAGCTTATACAAGCTTGATGAACTAATTAAAGGTCAGAGGACTGATGGTGACAAGCAAGGTCTTGGCTATGAAGGAGAAAATTTTAGATCCAGACAAGGGATATTTAGGAAAGGAAATAAAATGAATAAAGCTAGAAGGAATTCGATAAGACAACCAAATGCTCAAAGATTCAATGGTTGTTGTTTTACTTGCAATAAATTTGGTCATATGGCTTCTTAGTGTAGAAGCAGGATGAATCTAAGTGGACCATCATTCTCAGGTCAGTGCTTTAATTGTAATAATTTTGGTCATAAGTCAAATGAATGGAGAAATGTGATGAACAACTTTCATAGAGATGTTAGATGATATGCATGCAATAGACTTAGGCATATTTCTAACCAATGCAGATAAAGGAAAAATCAGTGGAACAGTAGGTCTGGACAGAGAAATGTTGTGTGTTACAATTGCAAAAAAATTGGCCACACTGCTAGATTTTGTTAGAGTAGAAGAGGTCTAGTAAAACAAAACATGCAGCAAGATGTTAAGGGAAAAGGTAAAGTCACTACAAATGTGATTAGGAGGAAAATGTAGAAGAAATGGGTGAAGAAGAATCCCTCTGTTGAAGGAAATGTGCTAGCACCAGAATCTACTTCTGCCAATTCCTCTGGGAATTAGTTTTAGGCCTTTGGCCTAGGGGGAGCTATCAAGAAAATCTCTTAACCCCCTACTGGTAACTGACACTGAAATGTGGATAAGTCCAATAAGTGAATAGATGCTTTTTAGATGTTGTTCCACCAATTGGAGAAAGTATTATACAGTATTGGAGATCCATAGAAGAATTATCTATAACAGTGCATGGAAATAGGGTAACTGAATGAGTTAGGGTAAAAGTATTTATTGCAACAAAAAGGGTTAGGTGTGTGAACAATAATAGGTCATTTTTATCCTTCATTTGTCACTTTCCATTTTGAAAAAAAAAGGGGAAGTTTGCAGAGCTCTGGGGTGAACTTTGTTGAACTGTGGCAAGATTCAAGTGTGAAGAAGATTCAGCGATCAAACTCCGATCCAACGAAAAGGTATTTATCAAAAAAATTATGAATTTTTGAATTTGTAAAAATGGCTAGTCCATTAGTAGTTGAAGTCAAGGATAGACCCCATCCAAAGTTCAAGTGGCATCCTTTTAAGTCTATTGAGACTGATCCCCTAGGTGCATTTTTGTCTATACCATACAGTGTCTTGCATACTGAAGACATTAGGGCTTACATTCATGCTAATATTGAGGAGTTAGGGAGCTCACAAATGTTGAATTTTTATTCCAACCATATAATTGGAGAGGACTTCACTATTAAGATAGAATACAAAAACCTAGAAGAGAAGAAGTTCACATAGTTTGTGAAATTCCCCATATTTTAGGGAAGTGAATGGGTGCAATATATTTTGGTCCAAGTTCATGCTAAGTTTATGTGGTTGAATATACCTTTTAAGATTATGAAAGAGGCTATAAGTGCTGTCACAGGTCTAAATTCCTTCGGTGGACTGCCAATCTTGAAATTTGTAAAGAATCAGATGGTTACAGATGCAATAGGTATAAAATTTGATAGAAGGGAAATGACAATAGAAGATCTGGGTATGTGCAGGATCATCGTATGCCAAAAAGTGGCAATATTTGTAGGGTATGTGGCTGACGACTTTTTTTTCACCCAAAATTAATGAAACGAAAAGGGTTTTTAGAGGAGATTTCAGCTTTCCAAAAATATAAATTATGATTTAATTTGAATTTAATAAATAATTATTATTCATTTTCTATTAGAATTACGACTAAAGTCCCCATCGATAGGTTGATTGAAAACATCTATAACTTTCAAATCATATTTTTTTGAATCCAAAACATGGCCACATTCTATGCTTTACATACTATAGGATTAAAAAAAAATTCATGAATTTTTGACCAAGTTAAGGTGGTCGACAGACGAGTTTTTATATTTTCTAAAAGTTGTAATAAAAAATTATAATTAATTATTTACTTGGAAAAAAATTACAAAAAATATGCATCACATCCTATGAGTCCCTCTACTTATATATAAAATCTTACAAAAAATATTATTATTTTATTATGGTTAGGGTGGTCTACACACCTACTTCATTTTTTTCCTGAAATTTAAGTACTACTGCATTGAAATTTCAAATTTTCACCAAATAGATTTTATTTATTTTAAATAAACCTAGTATTTTATAAACTACATTCAATTTTCTATAAATTCTATTCTTACATATTTTTGAAATAATATAGATAACTTATTCAAATATTTACGTCAAGTTGCCTAACACTGATTTTTCTGAATTTTTTGCCACTTAAGGGCCTATTTGGCATACCATGATCCTGCACATGCCCATATTGTTGAAGTGGATGTGAAGTTTGCATCGATGGTCATTGGCTACAAGGTCTACCACTCCAGCTAGGATAATTTAGTATCTGGTACAACCATTTATATAGCCTATTAGATGGTAAAAGAAAATGGAGATTATGACTTGTGAGAGCTATTGTGCTTGTTCTTTTATTTCATGAGTGAGGTTCCAAGTGTTGGGAAAGTTCATTGGCAAAGTAATTAGGCTGTAGCTATTCAAATAAGAGATATACTAAATGGAATTAGTGATACTCAAACTAGAAAAACTACCCTCTAGGGGTACTTCAAAAAAATTTAGAGTATGATGCATGCAAGAGAAAGAATTCCTACTTCAATTATAGAGAAGTACAAAGATACAATCTATTTCATGGTAGATATTGATCAATGCCTAATGGAAGTTGGTCATTCCAGAACAATATGGATTATGCCTATGGGATATGAATTCGAGGAGAACATCTTGGAGATGTATGAAAAACATTTATTGAGCAAGCCTTTGGATTCAGTATAAGAGAGGTTTGGAACCTATGATGGAAAATATATGCAGGTGTATGAACAACTGAAGAAGCCTAAGCTTGTTAGAAGAGTAAGAAAAGAAGTGGAAGTCATTGTAGAAAGAATGGGTATATCTATAGAAACTTTGAAAGAAGCTAGAAGGATGAGAGATGAAACTGAAGTAGGAAAAGAGCCAGCAAGAACTGAATTTGCAAGTCCGGCAGCATCCTCTTCCCATACTAGATCGACAAGGAGTTCTCCATCCCTATCCGCTCCTACAGTCAAGGCTTCTAGTAAGAGGAAGAAGAACAAGGGAACAAGAACCTATGAAGTCATATCAGAAGATGAGGAGACTAAGTTAGATGAAGGTGTGAAAGAAATAAAGGCTACCGACACTCAAGCTACAAAGGTAACCAAGAGAAAATCTTCCAATGAAGAAGAAAATGTAGAGAAGAAGGAAAAAATTGACAAATCAAGTATGACAGTTGAAAAATTTGAGAATGTTGTTGTCAAGGATGGAAACCTCAAGCCTCTTTGCAAATGGTATGAAATTTTTGATGAATCAAGACAAAGAATTCTTGAGGAGGCAACAACAAAACATTTGAATATTTTCAATAAAGTTCTTGTTGAAATTATGTATGGTTTACCTAAGAGTCTATATGAGGTTTTGGAGATGAGAAGAGTAAATGCTAGGACATAAGAAGAGCATATGAGAAAGAGAATTATTGTAGAATTATATCTGGAAATGTCTATTGAGGAGATGAAGTCACTCCCAAACAAAGCCAAGAAGGAATTTAAAAGAAAAACAAGGGTGAACAAACTTATGATCGGTGAAACTGATGTTGTTACTAATGAAACCAAGAAAAACTTGGAAGCATTTCTGTCAAAGAACAATATTAATGTTGAAGAAGTGAATGTTGAAGATGTTGTATCTGATCTGATAAATGAGGAGGTGAATGTAGATACTTAGGATATTCAAATTCCTCCTAATGTGTATAATACAAAAGTACCTATGGAGATTAAACCTCCTAAGGTTGTATTAGCTGAAGGAAAGGAGATGCCAAATGAAGAAATTGAAGCTCCTAAAGGCAATCAAGAAATAGTTATTGAAGAACCAGAAGTTGAAGAAGAAAAGGTTCAAGTTAAGGAAATTCCAGTGGAAGTAAGAGACATTGCCAAGGTAGTGAAAAAGTTTTTGGTGGAACAATAGGAAGAATTTGATCCTAAATTGATTGAAGGAATGATCGATCTATCCACCTTGTCCCCAATTCAGAAAATGAAAGTTGCAACTTTTGCCCAGGAAAAAGCTAGAGAAGAATTGTTGAAGTCCCACATTGAGGATAATGAGCTTTTGGGTCTTGCATCTAGAGTTCTAGAGAAAATTATGCCAACTCCTGTTAAGGATCCATTTGGTTCCTCTTCCAGTGAACTGAAGAAGCTCATAAATTTTTTAAGTACTCATTTTGAGTCTCTTGAAAAATCAGCCATGGTTAAAGTGCAAAAGGAGTTTAATGGAAAAATATTTAGTAGGTTGAAAGAAATGATAAAAATGATAACAATCTGTTAGTCACCTGTATGAAATATATTCAAGGTTCTCTATCAGAAGGTGGAAAGGCCTATAAGTCATGTTTGGTTTTTTCCAAATTTACTAAAGACAATGAGAAGAAGGTGAAGGATCTTGAAAAACAATTGGCTACCATTTCTGATGCTTTTTATCTGTTAGTTGGTGATGTTGGTAAGCAAGAAGTTCAAGTAATATCTCTACTTGACAAAATAAGGAGCTTGAAGCATGAAAATGATAGGATTGTAGGGAGAGCATGTAATCTCAGAGGACTAATTGGTCCAAAGATTGAAATAATGGTGAGTGCATTAAAGGAAGCCAAAGATGCTATGGCAGTTAGTGACCCAATGAATCTTGATTCTGTAGAAACACAATCTTATTTAGTTTGTGGTCACATAACAATTCTGGAGAGTTTCAAAAGGGTTTGGGACACAAATTTAAGCGTGTTGAAATATTTTTGCAGATGCTTTCAAATTTGTGTAAGTTACAAGATCATGCTTGTATAGTTTGAAATTTTGATTTTTTTTGTTTTCCCCAGTTTTTCCATTGATGTTAGTGGGGGAGAGTTGTACAGTGAAAAATGTATATTCATCTTAGGGGGAGTTACATTTTTGAATTGAGATTGAATATTCTTTATGAATTTTTGAAGTGGCAGTGTAATTCATGTTGGTACTGATCTGACACTTAGTCATTTTTCACTAAGTGTTTCCATCAATGCAAAAGGGAGAGATTGTTGGAAAGAGACACTGCAAATTTTTTTTGGTGTTGTCATTTATGGCAACCCTAGTTGGTGATTGGATCTACACATCATCATTTGCTCATATCAACAGATAGATTGAAGATAGTCAAGGAAGAACAGAGCATCCGATAGTTTTATATTCATGGATTCACATGCAAATTTTCTATTGTTATTTTGAGTTGTGGATCTCATGGGAGGTTGATCAATGTATGTCTTGTGTTAGCCAAAAATCTCAGTGCCTTGTATCAAGTTATGTGCAAGTCTGGAGATCTGGTTGATATCGTTATGTTCAACAATGTTTGGTAGCTGACCCAGTTCATATAACGCACGTCTCGGATATTCAAGGAGTGTTTACTCAAATGTTTTTGTGTTCAAGAATTTTGATTTGGATATGAACTAAGTTGTGGACAACCGTTGTGGATGCGCATTGAATATTATTCATTATTTGAGCCGTCAGTTGTAAATATTTTTAATTTTTATCGAAGCCAACATGTTGCAATTAAATTCTTGGTCGTGGATATATATAAATGATTAATTATATCATTTTGGTGTGTGAATAAGGTGTGTCGATGTGTGTTGCAAATATTACAAGGGTGATTGAGCGATTATGCATAGTTTTGCTTGTGCATTAACTATTTTGTGATGTGAGTTAGAGCAGGGAAAAGCAGAGGTGCAAAATTAGTTAGAAGGATAGAAGATCGACAACTGAGCCTAACTGAAACTGTAATCAAGCATTTGTAGATGTTACTCTCTCAGTTCATTCTTTTGGATCTAATCCAAATCTTTGTAAGGCAGTGTGCCTTTCTATTTTGAGTAGTGAGCTCTAGGAAGTGCACCTAAATGCAAGTGCATTCCCACATTGTAATCTTCCTTTTGAGTATACTCAGAGCATATTGTGGATTGGCCATCCACCGTGGTTTTCCCCTAATAGGGTTTCCACGTAAAAATCATTGTGTTATGGTGTTGTGGTTGTTTTCTTTCTATTCATGCATATTTCTTTTGGTTGAATGTTTTAGGTGGGTTAAAGATCAGAATAATAAATTTAATTTTTGCACAACACTGATTCACCCCCCTCTTAGTGTTGCTTGTTTCCAACATGAAATTGAGGCTAAATCGGTTTGGTTCACGTGAGCAAATAGAAATGGAAGATAAGACATTAAACTACCAGATTGATTGCTTTAACGCCATAAAAACTTATGATATTGCTATCAGGATTCAACCGTGTAGTTTTGAGTCAAACTCATTGACCCATGTTTCATGAGTAGTGGTTCACCGGAACCCATCTCTCATGATATCGAATGGTCCACTTAGCACTCATTGCATCTAGGTGATTCTCACAGAGGTGAAGCACTGGTCCGTCCCAGGAGGTCACCCATGCCGGTACTGCTCCAGCTCAAGCGCGCTTAACCAAGGAGTTTTCTCCAAGGTTAAGCCATAAAAACTTTTTTTAAAGCATAACTTCAATTCATTAAAGCATTCAAATAAATTAAGGATTTCTTGTTGCATGTTCAAGCTTGTTTGGCATATAGAAATTAGGATTTCCAAGTGTTTAAAAATAGTAAATAAAAATCAATACTTTGTGCTTCGATTGCTTGAAAATTTGTTGAAAGTGCTCACTCCTTCATTCTGTCAAATAGAATTTATTTTTGTCTTGCATTTATTTTAAGGTTTGACATTCAATTAAATGATCAAATTGTTAAATCATGGTATTTCTCTGCATCAAATTCATGCCCTAGTTTCAAGCCTTAGGTTTTTAATTCTCTTAATCCTAAATTGTAAAGAACCCTATTACCATGGTACCCCCATGAGCCCAAGCCTTAGGATTAGAGGAAAAGAGGAGACCCCCTTGAAAGGACCTCCTTGATAAGTTAAAACCATCAACAACTGATAAGCCAAAGAGTCAGTGTATATTCCAAGGCCCTCAAATAGGAGAGGGAATCATTGAAAAATAATCTTCCATTAAGGATGCCACATTGTCGTACACTGAATGGGTATAATTTAATTATTGGTTTGGCAAAAGGAATTGTTGTATACCTATATGTAACCCTTGGTGATTGGACATGGGTAAACTAGTTGTGCCTAATGTTTACATGGATGTTAACCTTTTGAAGGCAGTGGTAGCCAATTATGACCCAATTTCTAGGGTTGTAAAATTTATAATGGTGTTAATATGGTAAGGATTACCAAAGAGGAAATAACTGAGGTCTTCAAGCTAACTAAATAGAGTTGTAAAACTTATGATGGAATTAATATGGTAAGGATTACCAAAGAGGAAATAGTTGAGGTCTTCAAGCTAACTGAAATGGAGTGAAGATATGGTTAAAATTGATCAGAACGCACTAAGAGTTCAATATGAGAAACTAAGGCCCACTTTTAAAGTCTCAATATTGAAACATTTCTTAGAAATTGTAAAGGGAATAGGGAAAATCATTCTAGGACCGTCTGATAAGGATCCCTTCCCCATAAACTAGCTTTGTGGTATATTTCCAAAGAGAATTTTATTCCTTGTGCCAGATCTTAGGATTTGATCGAGCTACAAGCATGCCTATGGCTTCTATGTACATGGTTGCCCATATTCAACATCCCATATGCAATACCCTTTATGAATTTGCATCATTTTTGGTAGAAAGGATACATCAGGGTTTGGTTGCTTTGAAGAATAGTGATAATTGGGTAAGATTCTAATGGTAATATTTTCTCATGCACATGTTTCTTTACAAGGGATCTAGATTCTTTGGTAAAGACATGGAATTGGTCAAAACAAAGGATGAAATTGACTTACTTTTCCAATGTTGAACTCGACTTTTAGATAGAAATGATCATGAGTATAGCTTTGTGGTATTTGAAAACATGTTTTCCTCTAAAATGATAAGGGGTTTGATCATGAATATGCCAAGGATCCCTATGGAACTACTTGATTTCCTAAGGCCAAAAAAGAGGAGGTCTGATTTGAACATTTAGCACAATTAGGGAGATCAAATCCTCTACCCAAGTTGTAGAATTCTTAGAGTTTATGGAAAAAGTGTTTGCCCCCATATAATTCCAAGGGATGTGCCACAAAGAATTGATTTTCTTGAAATAATTTGAAAATTGGGATATGTACAAGAAAATCATCTGCTAAATCAGAGTAAGGGAACCTTTTTCCCAATATACACTATTTTCTCTGACATTTTCATGATTGAGAGAGGATGGAGAGAAATTGTTGACATAATCAAACCATTTGGGATGAAGAGGGTTGGACCAAGGAACCACGACCTTGAAGGTTTCATGGTTTGGCTAAAGAACATGATCAGGAGTTCAAGGTTTACTCATATCTTTCATTTTCTTGAGGATGTGATCAGAAATGTATTTGATTTCCAAAAATAGGATGAAAGGAAAATGAAATGGATTGCATTGAACAAATTGGAGAAGGAAATTTAGACAAAGGATCCAAATTATTCATCTCTTAAGGATATCAAAGATGAGATACAAAAAGTAGAATATGTGATTTAGAACTTTGAGTAGGTTGTAGGGAAGTTAAAAGAGGAAAGGAAGATTCAAGAAAAAGGAAAATCTATGGAAGGTGAGGAACAAGGAAAGGGGAAGGCCCCTGAGATAGAGGAAATACCTACCTACCAACCTCCAAAGGAAATCATAGTGTTTACATTGAGGAAGGACATGATAAAGAAGAAACAAACAATAACCACCCATACTCAATCAAAGTGGTGAAGAGTTCCTTCACCTACATGTGAATTGCTACCATTGTCTCCTCCAAGGTCTACTACTCCACAAGTTGCTGAACTTGATTCACCACCAAGAGTATCATCACCACCAAGACAACCACCTCCAAAGAATCAAATGATATAATCGTGTGGTTTGGTGGATTATCCAAAAGACTTTGATGATGATATATTTTTTATTGAAGAGGAAATGCAACAAGCTATGCCTTCTCCCCATAGGGAGATAGTACCATAATAAATGGGCCTCATATTGAGCAAGGTAGACTTGACTGGTATGAACAATACATATGATGTTATAGAAGAGGCATGTAATAAATTCATGGATGTTGATTCATTTATTAAGTCACCTACTTTCATGGAGTTTGCATGGAGGGAAAAGAGGGAAGAATATGTTGATAATGTTTCCAAGAAAAGGAGTTTGAATCTCTAATTATCAAATAAATTCATTGAAACCCAAGTTAGGCAGGAAATAAGAGTGGCTTTCTAGAGGATCACAACTCACGAGGGAAGAACACTAGTAAGAAAAAGTGGTCTTCTTTTGCTATCACTTTTGATACAATAAGGAGATATGATAGGCCACATTACACCATGGAGGTAGAGGGTAATATTTATTTACAAGGGTCTTCTTTTAGTGAACAATGGGATACACTTTCAATTTGGGCCCTAGCCCCAAATAAAAAAAAGCCTCCAGTAGTAGAGCCATCTCTAGAATTCGAAGGAGGGTTGATTATCAAGAGAGTGTCTAAAACCCATGCAATTGAGGTAGATACTATCTCTATGAATGCAGCTCAGTTTACAAAGGCAATAGTGGAATATGTGACTACAAAAAGGGATAAATTCATAAACAAGTATAATGGCATGTTGGTTGAGTACAACAAGGTTCAACAAAAAGTTACAAAATTACAAAGAGAAATTTCATTGTTCAAAGAACAAATGTAAATAATATAGACCATTGTACCAATGCAAATAGATTTTGCTACTCCCCCATCACCTCAAGAACAAATTTCATCTTCCCCTATTCCTTCTCTAGAAGTTTCTTTGTAAATTGTGCCATACAATTTATGGAATGTACCAATTTTAATTGAGGAACCAAGTACTTCAAATGCAGCTCAAATAGAGGAAGTTGACATTGAATACCTAATTGAAAAGTCAAAGATCTATGAAGAGAAATATAAGTAGTAGGACGAGTTCATTCATGCAAGCAATCTAAAGATTGTGATAGTGGTGTTGGAGCACCTTAACTAAGGGATTGACAAAAGGTTAAAAAGCATTCATTCTAATTATTCTTTGATGTTTAATGCAATAAGGAATTTTGATGGAGGTAAGGTGGCTATCCCATTAATGGATAGGTGGATCTCAAGAGCACAAAAATTGAGGGATATGGCTATTGGGTCAACACATGATGTGAATAAACCTCCCAACATTCTCCCAAACCTTAGGTTTGTAATTGAGATGAAAGATTCCAAAGGGTTGATTGAGCCCTTGAAAGTGAAAATTAGGGAATTGGTAAAGAAGTTTGATGATTGGAACTTTGGTTTACTTCCAAAAATTTTGAATGAGAATGGTGAGGTTAAGTCTCTACAATAATGGAAGGACCGGCCAATCAAGTGATAGCCACTCAAGACAAAATAATCTATGATGGGTTGGACTTGGATATGTTGAAAAATAGTATGGATAGGCTTAGTGACACAATTATTTTCCTAGAAGAATTTGACAAAGAGGTAAATTAGGTGGTAGTAAAATAGAACCCATAAAGGAAGATAATATTATGTGGTTTGATTGGCCTACTAAGGAAGAGTTTGAGCTATGGAAATCTAGATATCTTGTCATCCTGGATATATAGGTTCTTGCATTAGTGAATTGGTGATTGGAACTTTTGGTATTGTGTCTACAACAATAGAGGTTTCAGTGTAGAGAAGTATAATACATGGCCTAGAACTAGTATAGATTAGGCCTTGGATATATCAAAATTCAAATAATGTACTCTCTCAAGTTCAAATATGGTGACATGGAGTGCAGATATGGAGTTGCTTTGATGTTTTCTACTTTCTTTATTTTATTCTTTTTCCTCTTCAAGTTTTGGAGCACATGGAACAAGTGCTTAGCTCATGGAAAGAGTATCTACATCAACTAAAGTTTCCTTTGGAGGGTGAAAGGCATCTTCATCAATGAATTAGGAATAACTTTTGTCTCATTTGGATACTTTCCCCATGGTTTTACAAATATAACTGCCTTTGTAAATGAGATTGTCAAATGAATACTTGGCATGTGTAAATTCTACCCTGAAGCTTGTTTTTCTCCTTCATTTCTATAAGAAGGAATTCAAGGCCAAATGTATGGGTTGTTGATTGATATTCTGAGAAAAAATTTTGTAAAGGAAAATACAGAGAACATTCCAAAGTTTTTTCTTAGGTTTTGTGTCTTTTTGTTATGCAATTGTAATTTTTTTATAACAGTACTAGCATTTCAATATAGAAGATGGTGCAAATTCAAAGCAACTTCTCTCCTAGTGTATTTGTTATATGAGCTATTAATAAAATGATCAAGGGTTATTGTTTTGATCTTCATTGTGTTTCAATGAATGTATGGTTTTATCCTTGTTTTATTTTAAAGAACTAATTATATTGCTTAGATGAAGCCATAAGTTCATGTAATATGAGTATTAGGATTTGTTAAGAAGTTCTCATTTAGGATACTATGGTATAATGTTGTAATGAAATATTATAGAAGCTTTATGATGCTATGTATTAAGTTGTTATCCAACTATATTTGTGTTGAGATTTACTCCCTTCCCTAGGTTAAGGCACTAGTCTATGTTTTGTGTTTTTGATGCAATTTTCTTAATCATTCATCAGTGATACAAATTCATAATTAATTTTTTTATTGAGTTGTAATTGTTAATGTTTCATGTCAAGTTAATAATTCTCTGTTCTATATGTTCAATGTGTAAAGAATCTATCAAATTCTTGAAGTATTTCATCTATTGATCTTAAGTTGTAAGATTGCATCTGTTATTTGCAATGTACTTGATTATTAGGTGCATGAATTCATAAGTACATTGTGGGATCACCCTCCCAAGTTTTGCAAAGCCCAAAGTGTAGGAGGAAAGCATTGTTGCTTTCACTCGTTCATTGGCCAATCCCTCTAATTAGCTAACCATTGGAAGATGGCAATTCCATAGGCTATATTGTGAGATCAACTTGGTTCTTTAAAAATAACCAACAAGAATTGAATCCCATACACAAAATAGCTTGCACACATCTAGCTACCTTGTATAGATTGGTTGAAGGTATCTTGTTTTAGTGGAGATTTAATGGAGTATTTCTAAAATTAGTAGAAAAAGATAAATTCATATATGTATTTAGAGAATTTCATTAGAGACATTTAGATGATAATTACTCTACTCAAAGCACAACCATTAACACTATCAAAGTAAGTGTAAACACCTAAAAATGTGCCAAGTATGTCGTACACCTAATTTTGCTTACTAACATCATTTCTAGCATAATTCACCTAATTCCTCTATTTAATTAAATAATATATATTTATTTAGTTAAATTCATTTAATTCTTCTATTAATGAAATAACTAGGATTATTTGATTAATTCATTATAATCCATTATTTTCTCCCCTTTTGATTAAATAATATCAATATTATTTAATTAAATGTAATTCATCCCATTTGATTAAACAATTCTTAATTGTTTAATTAAAACTTATAATTCTTACAAATTTCACAATTAAATGATTTTCATGAATTATTTAATTCAATAATTTTCCTCCAACTCTCCAACTTACACAAGAATATTCTCATGGAATATTCCTTTTTCAAATTTGAATTCTTCCCTCCAACTTGAAATATCTTTAACTTCTTTTCCATGAATTAAGCGATCTTGTTGGAAATCTCATGGATTATGAATCATTGATCTAATCCTTGATCCATGTCTCATGAATTATAAACCACTTGATCAATCCTTGATCCATGTCTTCATCTCTCATTCAATTTCATCCCTTGATCACCATTTTCCATCTTGACCATTGATCATGATTTCTAAATTTTATAAATACTCCATTAAATAGCATGAATTCATCCACAATCTTCATAGCAAAGTTATTCTCTCAAATTGATTACTCATTTGTGAGCAATTTGAGTGCATATTTTATGAATCAACCCTCATTTTCAATCAAGATTATGCACATCAATGGATAATGCATAAAACTAAGAAATCCATATCCGCATCCACTCATTATGCATCACCACAATGGGATTGAGAGGTTTTCATACTAATTAGGTTCAATTGCATTTAATTTCATATGTATTACTTTTAACTTGAGTCATTTAGTCTTGTAGATTGAATCTCATTGAATTTGGCTTTTAGTTGATCATTTCATCTTGTTATTGTTTCAATCCTTTAGTATTTGATCAATTAGATGAACCCTATGAATAATTGGAATGCCTGATGGAATGCTAGGTCCCTATATAATCCATTTCTTGATTTTTTTTGAATTTGTAGGTTTTAGGGGTAGCACAGTGCCTTTGTCAAAGATTTGGCCACTTCCATTAAAGCTCCACACTTCTATAAAATCAAATATTTGTGTTTATGTTAGTGTTTTCACGCTTCTATCAGCAGAAGGGAAACTTTGTACCTATTGTAGTGTTTCCTGTGATATTGATCTCTTATGATATTGTGTGGATACTGTTTCTGTTTGATGCATACTTGAGATTTAATTGGTGATTGTTTTTCCTGTTTGAATTATGTGTTTTGCTTGGAAGCACATGACACTATTTTATGATGTTGATGATATAATGAAGAATGGTGTTTGTCTTTACCAAATTATGTGATATTGTATGGTTACACAAATTATTTATTGCTCGTTTCATGATATTTATGATAATGTTATTTAATTGAGGTTTGAGTGAGAGGGATGGTGTTGCATCACTCATCCATGAGGGCCCTACCACACTACAATTCTCTCTCACAGTGTGTATGGCATCAAATATATATATGTTGTTTGTTTTGACACTTGTTTTATGTAGGGTTGTAGGTACCCAAGCCTCGATTCCACCTACACTGGCAGGACAGGGTGAGCCTCATAAATACCCAATGGTATGACGTGGTTTACGGATTTGACAAGAAAGTATCCCTGTCTATGTCTGTCATCTCGTCAATGTCTAATGATGTCATCCGTCAATCTTTTGTCCTGTTATGGTATTGTATAGTTTCATGTCGTAAATCTTGATGTGTTTATCATTTTATTTGGATGTGTAGTATTATTGATAATTGGATAATTAATGTGTTCTTGTATTGAGTATAGTCGTTGTTTATGTTCATTTAGGCATTGCCTTGAGCTTCATAGTTCATTTTTATAATATGGATTTAATTATAGTAATAAATTAAATTATCAAAATTTTAAGGGAATCTTAATAATTAAAATATTAAACTATTGTTAAAGTTATAATTATATGGAAACGCTAATGAAATACAAATTTTTATTTTAGAATGATGGATATTTAAAGTTTAAAGTTTAAATTTAAATCATTTGATAAATTTTAAATTTAATTTAAACTATTTAAAAGGATGTAATAAAATATTAATCTAAAGTAAAGTTTTAATAAAATAAAATAATAAATAATAATTATGTGTATATATATAGACATTTAAATAATTGAAAATTTCACCCTCCGTAAGAGATTTTTTTTTTGGAGTTAATTAAGTATGATGTGGTATGGGTTAAAATAGCAAATTAAAAAAAAAATGATGAAATTGTTTCATAACGGTAATCAAGATTAGAGAGGTAGATTTCTTGATTTACTAAATTCCTCCAAGTGTTGAGCAAGGTAAATATTAGATGTCGGGTGTAAAATTGAAAACTGTGTTGTTACGGAGATTAGAAATAATGTTCTTTAATTTACAAAAAGAAAATGGGAAGGAAAGGAGTTAGGGGGAAAGAGGGTGAAAAGAAATTTTACAGAGAAGATTCTGTCACAGACTGCCAAATCCAGGTTACTGAATTTGAGTTTCTAATTGTTGAATTCCAAACTTCAGTCAATAAAAGTTTAACTAACTTCTTAATGCAATTATTTGTTTGCCACTGAATTAACCCTGCCTAGATTTTTCTTCTTTCACTGTAAAATAAATTGCTACTTCTGACTTAGCTGCATTTGATGAATTTGTCCCCGTATTTCTCCAATCTTTGTGCAATATATAAATATATATGGTCTTGTTTAGGTTAAAGATTCATGGAGATTACTCCAGGGTAAGTAGATAATCTATAGAGATTCCATTCTCAACCGGTTTCAGCTGTAGCACTTAATCAAATAGGAAGTTAAAGGTTTAAATAACCTCCTTGATTTATTGACAATCTATCGTAGTTGCAACACTTGAGAATAAAATATGGTCAATGTATATCATATTAGATAGTTTTTTTTCATCTTGCAAGTTAATTTAAGGAAACGCCAGAAGGGTGAAGGATATTTCTTTTTTGTTTTATGCTTCATGTGCTATTTTAATTTAGACCCTTTCATTCGATGGATGTAAACCCTTTATTACTTTTACCAGTGGTGTTGGGTATTTATCTTACTGATGTATAATCTTCCTAATAGTTTGTCAATACGTCACACCTGTTGTACTTGAGAATAGAATGTTGTAGAGGCTTAAATAATCTCTTGGGTTCCATCGTTATCCTGTCAGAGCAGCAACACTTGAACTTAGGAGGCTGTAGAGGTTTAAATAATCTCTCTGTTGCCATTTCCAACCTGTCCCAGCCGCAACACTTGAACAAAGGCGACAGTAAAGGCGAAACAACCTTCCTGATTCCTTGGCAATCTGTCACATCTACAGTACATGAAAGTAGAATGTTGTAGAAGTTTAAATAATCTCTTGTTGCCATTGCCAACCTGTCTCAGCCGTACCTCTGGAAGTTTCAAGTTTTAACCTATTAATTGCATTCCTTGAGATGCCTGTTTTCTTCCATTTAACTCAGCCTTGGTTTTTTTTGTCTGTTTCATTATCTCATTTTCATCATCGTCTTTATATGAGTATGCAACATCAGTGCATACGTTGGAGCTAACCCCAGTTGCATTTTCAGGCCCTTAATCTTTAGCAACCATAGTGTCAGCAAGGAACGATGAATAATTCTGTGTTTTGGAGTTACCAGTCTACAACTGCAAATTCTGAAACCCAAGTGACATTTTAACGTCCTTTTTGTACATATCCTGCAATCATTGCATTCCTTGAGATCACATTTCTTTGAGGCATTCTACCAGCATTTCATGTGCCTTCTCTATGCTTCACATATTGCTTACCAAATTTTACTGTGTAGATATTTTTTTTCCCCTCCATTCCACATTTAATGGAAATTGTTTCTTTTCTTTAAAAACATGCCCTTACTTTATAAGTTTTTAAATCTCTACTCTTAAAAAGGACAAAGTAAAAGAAAGAGGAGGATTTAATAAAATATAGTATTTTATCGAATTAAGAGTTAAGGGAATTTAAGGAAGGATTTAGTATATTTAAAAGTAGTTTATACGTAAGCTCATATACATGTATATATTTGTATGTTTATGTCTGTGTATAAAAATATATTTACAGAACCTTGATTTAATTATGTTTTATAATGTAAGTAGTTTATAGGCAAATAATAAGGTAATGTAACTTAGTGATTTTTTTTCCCAGATAAGCTAGTAAAAAAATTCTATAGTGAAATTGAGTTCCTTATATTCAGTTAAGTTATTTATATCAATCTTCAATGTAGATAAATAAATTAGTTAGCTTATATTGGAAAAAGAATGTTACCCTATAATATCTTTTGTTAAACTGGATTTGTAAATCGTTGAATATTAATATTCATATTGATAATTTTAAATTTTGATTTTAAGGATAAATATATGATCATTTGAGTTTAATAGGTAGTTATTACTCACAATTATAGATTAAGGAAATTTAACTTAAATTACCATATTTTATAGTCTAAAAGCTTTTATGTGTGGATATCGATAAAATGTTTTAGTTAAATAAAAGGGAAATGATTTAAGTAATGTGTGGTGTAAATAGATGGTAAAGCGTAGAGTTAATTGTTCGTGAATTTATTTCATCATGTAAGAAATGCATGCTTTTACCTAATTAGGTTATTGTCATTATAGATATAGAGACAAGTGCATTTAAATTAGTTTGAAGTCCATTTAGAATTTAATTTAATTACAATTCCTCTAATATTAAATTTATGATTTGTGTAAATGTTATATTTTTGAATTAAATTTATTTAGTTTAAGTTAACAATTACAAATGTTATATTTTGATTTAATTTATTCATTTGAAGGAAACTAATATGCTACATTTTAATTAAAATTATTATTTTGAGATAACAAATATAGAGGTTACATTTTAATATTAATAATTTTGAAATAAACTAAGGTATAGGTTAGGAAACTTAAATTAAGAGAAATCAGATGGTTTATCTACTGTAGGGTTTCATAGTGTTTATCTATTTAAAAGATAGTATGATTAAAATGCATTTAATGATAGTTAATCATTTAATAATTCTTTTCATTATCTTTATTAGGATTGAATTGTGTTTACATTTATATGAATGGACATTTATAGTTAATCTTGTACATGTTTTTAGATACTTATCTATTTATATGAATGGACATTTATAGTTAATCTTGTACACATTTTTAGATACTTATCTATTTATTCCAGATACTCTTGGTATTATGCATTCTAGTGGTTCCATTTTGATTGTGTCATCCTCTTGGTTATTTTGCTATTGAGTTAATTTTTATGAATAGACATATTTTGGATATGATGGGAACCCAAATGTTTAAGTTACTTCATTTTTTGATAGCCATGGGTGATAGGTTGTTAGACTTCCAGAGGCGATGGGAACCTTTTGTGTGTGTTGAATTTTCTCATGAATAGACCTTTGGGTTCCATTGATTGTAATCCTATTTTGAGCTCGTGGGTGTACCTTGTTCCATGATTTCTTTGCATTTTGGTTGTGACTATGAGCGAGATGGTACATGCCTCGTACGTGCTTTCATTTTATGTCTTTTATGTTTGGTACACCCCTTGTGGTTGTAAGTTTTGTTTTAGAACTGTTGGGGAGGGTGGCTCTTCATGGGGGCTAGCGCACAAAGGGGCTGTTAGGGTAACCCATGGAAGAGATTCCTAAACAAGTGATAATATAATTAATAAAATAGTGGGTTTGGGTAGCTAAACATTAAACAAGATTAATTATGTGCCTCACCCATACCGTTAGTGCTTTCATAGACTAAGGATAGGATGAGAAGACCTGGTTGGTAAGATCACTGCCTTGTCCTCAAAAAGGTAAGTGGTCCCACATGAGTCACCTATGGAGCGGTGCCTTGAGATAGTTAGCTTGGATAACCATAGATGGAGGCGGTACCTTGTGATAGGTTGCCTGGATAATCCATGTAAGGCCATGCGATGACACTCTCCCGCAATATTCATTTACTTTCCTTTGCTTGGTAGCCTCTAGAAGTGTTGATGTACTTGTTTGTTGTTGCTTTATGCCAATTTTGATGTTAGTCTTGTCTGTTTGACTTTGTTTGGATGAGGATATTTTCTTGTCATCTCCTAGCATGGGGGGTGGACCTTCAGGTCCACGTGGTCAGGTGGAATGTGCTATGCACCCATTGGGTTCCCAGGTTGTGTTCGTGATGCAAAACTAATGCAATATCTAGAGCCTCATTTGGTTGAAGACGGTTCCACATTTTGCACCTTATTCTTTATTTGTGTATCATTCTTGTTTTGATGTACTCTTCCCATTGATATAGGGGAAGCACTATGCAATGTATTATTGTATCTATGATGTGTTGTATCTATGGAAATATTCTCCACAATTGTAACATGAAACTATGAATTGAATCATAATAAAATATTGTATCATTTTTCCTCTCTAATAATCATGGATGAATATATATTATCCTTAAGTTTCTCTTTCACTTTCTTTTGGATAAAGGTTTAGTGGTTCTAATGACCGTTCCATGTGCCCTAGTGGACGTAGATAACTTTCCAACTGCATAATTTCTTTTCATGTTAAGATTGTACATTTCCATCTTATACAATGTTTCACTTTAAAAAAAATAAAAAAAATTGTGGTGTTTTGTTGTCCTTTGGGGTTCACATGGCGGGGCATTACACCTATCCTAGTGCCTTTTTCTTTTGACAAATCAACACCTTTGTGCATAAACATGTTCCTTTGTCAAAATAGGGTGCCTTTGTCCTTTTTGGCATGCTTTTGTTATTTTGATAGTTTCATGCTTCTATCTGTCAGTCTCACACTTTTGTCAAGTCTAGTAGTGGTCTAATTTGTAGGAATTAGTTAGATTTTGATGCTCAATCTTTAACTAACCCTAATCCTTTGTTGTTTCCTATTTTCATCTAACTTTTAACAGCATGTGGTATTTGGAAAAGCATTTATTAATGCTTTTTTTAGCACAATAATCTAGAAAATCTTTCAAATTTGGTGTATAAAATGAACCCATCTTTAGTTTTTTGCACTAAAATAAACCCTACAATCTTCACTTTTTAATTTGGTTCTTAAAAACTTACAAATCTTCACTTTTCAATTTTGTGTTTAAAATTAACAAACAACTTACACATTTTATTTGGTGCTTTAAGAATGAATCAAACATTTACATATCAGTGCACCTAAAACCAATGATTGTTTTATGTGTATTCCATGCTTGGTGAGTGCTTGATGTCTATTCTCTCCCCTTGTGTATAGTGTGATCTTGGGTGATGAGAAACATCTTGAACTTACAATTTATGTTCATTGTAACCCTAAGGTAGTTGCTACATATCCTCTCCCCTCACGCCTAGTGAGATCTTGGGTGAATATAAATAGTAACTCCTTCCTTTTTTATTTTAAGTAGGACACCTACCTTGAGACACATCCTCATGGAGAAATCAAGGGTTCAACCTCAAGTGGAATTTTTTGGCATGCTATATAAATTAGCTCAGAGAAAAAAATTTAGGTTGATCTATGCTTGTAGCACTCTGGACTTTTGTGAGGGACTACGGTTTTCCAGTTTCCCAAGGAGATGTTTGAGAGGTCAAAAGTGTTCACTAATGTTCTACCCACTAGAAACCAATTGTTTTAGAGGCCTAATACTTTCAAAAATCTTTTTTTACTGGTGCAATGGAATGGAATTGTTCCATGAAGTTACTTGCCATGTACCAAAGATAGTTGAGGCAAAAAATCTCTTGCAAGGAACTTTTCCTTCCAAGGTAAAAGGTGTGTCATGTATGCACACATACTCTATTCACCCATTCTATGTATGGTATTTTATCATGTGAGCCCACTTTGAGAAGATAAACTTGATCTATCAACTAAATAGCTCGTATTTCATGTTATGTTTTCATGTTGAGACCTTGTGACACCAATTAGTGCATTCTTGTGGAAGAACAACATGCAATAATCATCAAATGCCTAATTGAGTTAGTTTTTACATGTTGTATACTATGTCTTGGAAAAATTGAAACATCAAACAACTATGTTAACTCACATGTTAAATATCCTCTAATAGATTGATGCATTTTTCTTGACAGTGAGGTGCCTTTGTGCAAACCAAATTCTTTTTCTTTTATCAAAATGGTGCCTTTGTTTGCATATCGACGCTTTTACACATATAGGTGCATTTTTTAGATAAAATAGACATATATAGAGAAACACATTTGTTCAAAAAATTTGAAGCTTCTATTGAACATTAGCACCTTTGTAGATACTACAACACTTTTATAGTAAATAATCAAATAATCCATTTCAAACAAACCAAACAAAATTTGTGTTTACTAGTTAACTCTTTTTAGTCTTTAGACTAAAATAGTCTTATAAAAACATGGCATAGGGAGGATATAAATGTTTACTTAGCTTTTTAGTTTAGAATTTAAGATAGCAAATATGTTATCCCCAATACTCGTGTTCACCAGAAAGCAGGGAAGTTGTGAAAAATCAAAGGGGTTTTGAGAGGTTTTAGGCTTTTTGTTGTTCTATGTTCATTGAGTCTCTTCCTTTAAAGCATAGATGCCATGTTTCTTCCATGTTCATAGCATGTTCCAGTAGGAAGGAGAAGAAATAGGGCATGTTGCATCCACATTGAAGGAAACCTATAGTAGTGTTGAAAGGGTCCAACGAACACAAATACATTAGATAGGTGTAATGGCATGTTACAATTTGAGGAAAAAGGGTTAAATGAATTGATTAAGTCTCACAGACACTACATCTTTGCATGGTTTCATTTCAAAATCTACCAAATGTTTTGTTTTTTGCATGTCTAAGTATTCACAAACATTTAGAATCTACCAAAAATTTTGTTTTCCGCATGTTTAAGTATTCACAAACATTTTGAGCTTTGAGTCAGTGTCTAACAAGGACAATGTTTAAGAGAAATCATGACATCCATCTCATGAGAAGTAGTGATAGACAAGTGGTCTAATCAAATCTCACATAAGTGACAGGAAGTTACATATGTGAAATTTTTAAGAGAAATGATAGGAATGGTCAAATAATAGGACAGCTACAATATCAAAGTGACAGTCCAAAAGGAAAGAAGGCATACCCTATATAATATGATGAGAAGGAAAAGTAATACAATCATCTCTAGTGGAGTAGGAAAGTCATAAGGCTAGTAAAAAGGAACCATGAAAGTCAAGATATCCTCATGTCTCTCAAAGCGTGGAAGGGGTTATGAGCAAGCAAGATACTATGATAGTCATGGGACTTTCATTATCATAAAAGATTTGATGTCAAGGGAAGGGTAGGGATCCAATACAAAGCACAGAGAATCTCTAAAATCCTAATGGTATGTGATAGTGATAGCTTTGTGAAGGGAAAAGAAATGAGACAATGCTAAATATATAATGTGAAAGACTTGTAACAAAGACATTGACACGAGGTTTTGTATTAATGGAAAAAGTGAATCATATTTTATAACATTTTTTTGAGTTAAGAACAATGACAGGTCTATGAAAGAACAAGAGCATCCTCACAAATAATAGTAGGAAGATCATGAGTAAGATGCATTTGAACAAGGAGCGAAATTTCAAGAAGGTTTTGTGCATCAAGTCTTAAGTGACAAGTTGAGGACAGAGTAATCTATGAGAGTCAAAGTTGTCTCAAAGGAATCATTTTAGGAATGAAAATCATAGACAAAGGATAGTATCAAGGGAATACATATAGAAAAGTATCATGAATAGAAATGGAGTCAGATGATGTTCTAAGATTTTGGATAGCGAGCAGAATTCATCATCTTTCAAAGAATGATGCCCTCGAGCCTGTTGTAACATTCCCTCTTTAAAAGGAGCTATGGAAATTTATTGTTATACAAATATTTCACTATGTCTCTAGGCACGTAAGGGTAGCATATTTTGAATTGAAGATCAAGAAAGTATAGAGTCATCTTTACCTACTAGTGGTTTGTGCTATGGTGCTCTCTCACATTTACAAAATCCATAGGAGCATTGAGGATAGTGATATATCTAGATCATCATCTATCAAGAGAATGGATGATAAGAATAATGAGTAGTACCTAAGACTTCAAAATGATGGTAATAAAAAAATGCATAGATAGAATGCATGATAGTCTATTAGAGAGACAATCATATTCATGAAGATGACAGGGTTGTAAAGCACAGGGTACTATAAGTAGTAGTTTGACAACAAGACAAAAAGTACAAGTTAGAAGGTATATGGTCATCACAATTAGTTTTAATGAGCAGAATTTAAAAAAATTCTGAGGAGATATATGCCAGTCTAACTTCTAGTCCACTATGGAATAGCATGTTTATCATAGCAACAATGTTCCATAACAACTATTACTAATGTTGGAAAATACATAATGCATCATCAAATGTATTTCTTGTGAGTGTTGATAGTGGAAGTCTCAGGGTAAGAAGGTCAGTAGGGTCTAATGACAAACAATGGTCATGAAAGTGAATAACAAATCAATGAGGAAGATTACAATCATAAGGTGTAGATGTTAGCATTTAATCAAGACTTGGAAGAAACTAGTAGACAAATTTATAGAAGTCTTAAATAGAAAAAAGGATAGTCATTAATAATGCTATCATTATAGGGCACATATTCTCCATGATAGTATAGGTGCAGGAATATGATAGTTTTATAAACGTATTCATAAACCAATGATAGTCTATAAATGAAAGTCTAAACTCAATATACTTATGGGTTACTATTCTATAATAGAGAGATAATGAGTGCATAGAGGTAAGTTGCTCATGGTGAGTGGAAATACTCAATGGTTCCTAGGGATACAAGCATAGTAAGCATGGTTTCAATGACATGATCACAAGAGAATAAGGATTGCAATGTTAGCATTAAAATTCCCTGAGGTAGGCAAGAATTTGAAAGTTGCAAGACAATCATTTAGAAACACGAGCATGCATAGTTTAGTCCTTTTCAATAGATCAATGGTTGTCTACCAAGACCAAGGACACTAAAATATGATTGTCTACCAAGTGTCCAATGTAATAGAAGTAGGGTAAGTGAATGGTTTAGACTCATAAAGAGGTTTTTGAAGTTGCATTGAAGGAAGAATCTAATTCCATGCCCTAAGAGGACTTAATAGTTCAAAATAAATAAAAAATATGTCCTATAAGTAGTGCTAATGATAGTACAAGACACAAGAATACAATGATGTTTCATTAAAGAAGCCTAATCTAGTCCATGTTTCACATTATGAACCTATCATATACTTGACTACATATGATAGTGAATTTCCTTTGGTAGAAGTCAAGAAGGGGAAGTGCTACACTAATGGTGTAGATTAGATGACGTGTGGATGTAGTTAGGCTGGCTGAGAGTCAATTACATGCATCTATGGAAGATTTCAAGCGTAGTTGAGAAGATATAGGATCATTTACATGACTTGGATAGTTAAGAAGTTGAAATCATTTAGGAACTAGTCAAAGGAGCATGTGCAAAATGAGGTCAAATGGACAAGCTTATCTTTTCAATGCTATCTTGGAGTCTTTTTATGATCTAGAAAAGCATAGGAATGTGGAAAGGGTGATGAATCCATTCAAAAATAATTTCTTGGAGTTTTTTCAAGGGGGTCAAGGTAGGCAAAGAGTTTTCTAGCATTCAAGGGGAGTTTTTGACTTTTTCAAAGCTATGACACATGTTATCTATTCATTGAAACAAGTTACTAGAGATTAAGAAAGCTTGTATACTTAAAAGACATGCCTAATTTCTTTCGTCCTCAGTTCTTTCACTTTTTGAAAAGGAATTGTAAGTTGCAAAAGTTTCTTTTCTCTCTTTTTGTGAATATAACTTTAATTTTTAGTTTTCAAACTAAGAATAGGCAATGTAATTTCATATTTTCAAGAAGTTAGAGCATATTTCAGATTATGTGCAATTTTAAAAAGACGCCTTCCAACAATAAAATTTTAGTTTTCTACCTTCGAAAGCTTGTTTTATTGTGTGTAAATTGGTAATTGATGTTTATTTCTATGATTTCATGAATAAATCCTTAATTATATGTTTTATTTTGGCATTTTCAAATAGGAAACAACATATTTTGTGTAGGTTATAGTCTGTGTTAATGTGAAAACATCTCCTATTTGTGAAGAACATTCAATTTTCTTCCTTTTAGAACTAAAAACACTCAAACTCTCTATAAAACACTGATACATGAGTATGTTAAAGCTTGAGTTGTGTAAACATAGTTGAGTTATTGATCTTTTATATGTCAAAATAGTAGTACTAGGTCTAAAGAAAACACATTTGGTGCATTACCCACATAGTTAGATTTTAGTTTCATGTCATCCTTCTACTCTTTTCTTAGCAAGCGTTAGTTTAGTTAGTCTAGGTGAGATACCAAGGGAACTAGCCCTCTCTGGAGGTTCTCTTCCATCATAGTTGACCCACAAACCTCGAAGAGATCCAATTTTGCACCAGTAAGCTAAGTTTTGCAGCTTAGCAAGGGTACATTATTTGGTGATAACAATTTTTGGCACACTTGATGGGACTATTTGAGCTTTAGTAGTTCAAAATTAGTCCTTTTATTTCTGATATTTGGTCTGTATATCAGTAATCTCTACCTTTGGAGTAAAAAATATTCTCACACTTGGTGACTCTGAGTTATTCTATTGGTTTCAAGAAGACCAAGTGCTAGTATGCTATCAAATTCTTACAAAAATCAGTCTTAAAAATTCTATTTATGATATTTTTATGAATTTCTAGATTTTTTGATGCTACATTATGTCTTCATTTCATGGATATATCTTTCACCATCCCCCCTTTCATGAAAATTATGTTCATTTCCATCCTTATCAACCATACCAAGCAAAATATGTTGCTTGTTTTGTGTCAAATAATCTAGTAATAGAAGGTTATCAGCATTCTCATCATACTTACCACCCACCCACCCCTACTCAAGCCTCATGGCATCCTACATATGTTCAAACTTAACCAAAAGAAGTCATTTCTATGCCAAACTGACATGATTTTTCTAATAGTCAGCCCCAAAATATTGACAATATGGGGATTAGTGACATCAAGTGCATATTGATAAATTTCAATAAGAAGTTGGATGATATCAAGAGACAACAAGATTTTGACTTGCAGCAAGAAGAGTTGGATTATTAAGCCTAGCAACATCAACAAGAGTTGGATTATCAAAGGGAGCAGTATGAGGAGTCTCTTGCAAGAGAGGTTGTTGCTAAGCAAGAGAAGATGAATATTTTGCTTGCTCAAGTGCAAAGGATAGAAAACCAATCATCCACTTGCATTCCAGATTAGACTATGAAATAATAGTTTCCCAAGTATGAAATCTTTATTTTCAAGCAAGATATGCCTTTCAAGATTGAAATTCCAAGTTTTAGAGACTTTTATCATTTTCAAGAGTCTAATATCCCTTAAGAACAACCTTCTACAAAATGTATGCTTCCTCAAGAAACCCAACAAAACCTTTATAATCAACCTTCTTATCCTATCACCATTCACCTTTGTAAATATGGGCCCATTGTTTACCAAGATAGTTGGTTTACTGAGAAAAAAATGATGTTTTTGGGGAAGAAAAAAAGTATTTTGTTGTTGGTACACTTGCAGATGAGTTACAATAGGAAAAATCAAACTTGTTGCAAGGGAATGATGAGAATAACCAAACAGGACAGAAATATGAAATACAAGTAGGAAGTATTGGACTTGAAGTTTTAACTAATTTATTTGATGAGCTCCCATTTTTTGTTGAAGATAAGGAGATTATGCCAATGCCTATGTCAAAAAATCAATTGAAATAGCAAGGTGACCTAAGGAAGGAAAGAGTGATGTGAACATGAAGATTTTATTTTCTTACATGATGAACTTCCTTTTTCATTGAACAAGAAGGGAATGTATAGATTTCAACCTCATCACAAGTTTTTGGGCAAATAGAAGATGAGCATGAGCATGAGAAGATGTTGGTTTACAAAGAGGCACATTAGGTTGATACACATAAGGTTGTTGATCAAACTGAGTATGAATTCAAAACCAGTCTTCTTATACAAAAAAGCAAGGAAGAGGTTGAAGAGGATTTATTTTAGGATGATTTAGAGGTGTTTTGTTCCAACTTATTTGTTAAATCAGCACCTCTACTAGAGGAAAATCATGAGAAATGGGGATATGGAGCACAAATATTCATACCTTCACCAAGTCAACCAAAAGAACTGAAGCAATCAAATCAACATGATGATAAGACAACAGACCACAAGCATGAAAACAACAAGGATACCTTTGAGTTTTTCCTTTCAAGATCATGTCCAATTAGACATTTTGCAAGGATGGAGGCCAAGAATGCACCAAAATTCAGGCTTGCACCTATTCATGAAGTTGCATCAAAAGAATAATGCATTCAACTTACCTATTCATTTCAAAACAACAATATGCTCAATCAGTATAAAGAGGTAAGTGAATATGTTTTCATTCTCCAGGAGTTAGTGCAACAATTGGTTAAGAATTTGTTAATTCTCTACATCTTTTTGGCTGCAAATAAACATGTGAAGGATTGTAAATTGGTGAGAAAAGGAAGCTATTTCAGACTACTAATTAAGGGTTTTGTTTGATAAAGTCATGTTGTTGGTTAGGGTAGGTTAGGATAGGTTTCCTTTCAAGCAAACAAGTGTCGATGCACAACATTTTGAGTGTTGTTTTCTCAAAGTTTTAAGGCACAATTAGTTTATGTTTTTAGTTAGATTTCTTGAGGTGTTAGTAGCTAGTTAAGTCTAATTTTTCAGTTTTCCTTGGGTCTGTTTTGACTCTTATGCCCAATGGATATATGAAAGGCTACTAGTTCTATAAGTTTAGTAGGCAAACACCCCTGAGAGGTCACCAAGATTTTAAATCCTTTTAGTCTTTAGACTAAAATAGTCTTATAAGAACATGGCATAGGGAGGATATAAATGTTTACTTAGCTTTTGAGTTCATAATTTAAGATAGCATTATCCCCAATACTCACGTTCACAAAAAAGGAGGGAAGTTGTGAAAAATCAAAGGGGTTTTGAGGGGTTTTAGGCCTTTTGTTGTTCTATGCTGATTGAGTCTCTTCTTTCAAAGCATGGATGCCATGTTTCTACCATGTTCATAGCATGTTGCAGTAGGAAGTTGAAGAAATAGGGCACATTGAATCCATAATGAAGGAGATATACAATCGAATTAAAAGGGTCCAATGAACATGAATACACCAGACAGGTGTAATGGCAAGTTACAATTTGAGGAAAAAGGGTTACATAAATTGATTAAATCTTACAAATGTCGCATATTTGCAATAGTCTTATAAGAATATGGTGTAGGGAGGATATAAATGTTTACTTAGCTTTTGAGTTCAAAATTTAAGATAACATTATCCCAATACTCACATTAACCAAAATAGGAGGAAGTTATGAAAAATCAAAGGGGTTTTAGGCTTTTTGTTGTTCTGTGTTGATTGAGTCTCTTCTTTTAAAGCATGGATGCCATGTTTCTACCATGTTCATGGCATGTTGTAGCAGGAAGGAGAGGAAATGAGGAACATTGCATCCACATTGAAGGAGATCTATAGTGGCATTAAAAGGGTCTAATGAACATGAATACACTAGATAGGTGTAATGACACATTATAATTTGAGTAAAAAGGGTTACATGAATTGATTAAGTCTCACACACATTGATCCTTTGCATGGTTTCATTTCAAAATACTAAGGTATTGTTTTTTAAAAGGCTTTCACTTATTACACACCTGCATACATTTGGTTGAGTGAGAATTCTCCTTTTTCGCATCATATGTCACCATATTATACATGAAATTGGAAAAAAATGTTAAATAATTTTCCCAAGGTTCCTTTGAAACCCTCAACCTCCCTCATTCATTGTTTAAAGTCTAGAATCTTTCAAATGTTATGTTTTTTGCATATCTAAGTATTCATAAAAGTTTTGAGCTTCAAGTCGATATCTAACAAGGATTTTTTTTAAGAGAAATCATGACATCCATCTCATGAGAAGTAGTGATAGATGAGTAGTCTGGTCAAATATCTCATAAGTGACATGAAGTTACAGATGTGAAGTGATTAAGGGAAATGAAGCAGAGTGGTAGGGAAAGCACCCAACTTGACACACTTATTCAACAATACCCTTCAATAAGGTAAACTATTCACTCAACTTGAATCTCACATCAAGATACATCAACAGGACTTTGGGACGATGTAGACACTCTTAACATGCCAAAACATGACCAACCAACCTAGCTTTTCACTCAAAAACACCCATTCCTCCATCGCTTCCATTATGCCAAGCATTCCTTCTAGCACTCACCAATAGGACAGTCATGATAAAAATTTGTTAAACGAATATGAAAGAGAAAGAAACCACATTTTAGACTTCTAACATAGACCCTTACATATCCCCGAAATCATAGGACCAAACACCAAGAGCAGGTGTATCAATTAACTAATTTACAAGCCACCAAAAGGCTTCATTTGGCTTGTGCAAAGAAGGAATCAAATTTTCAAGTCTCACCCCAACACCCCTAATGCCTTTAGAATACTTGAATAGGTTCCCCAAGACCTTTTCCATGCTTTCCATCCATTATATTTACTCAAATAATAAAAAAACAACAAATAATGTATTCAAACGATCACATCTTGGATTGTACAAGGAAAAAACTAGACCTAGGGCATCACATAACTTTTGCAAACCTATTTTTTGCACTCTGAGACAAATTTCAGCATGTAAAGGAATCCTAAATCTACCAATCCACCAAATTTCAGATTTTTCCCACAGTGGAAATGGGAATTACATCCATTTTGGTGACCAAACCCTTGTTTACAAGGTTTCAAACCCACTTTCACTAAAATTGATGTAACTTACTGAATACTTGATGAAATTAACTCAAATCACCACCAAAAGAAAGAAGACTCTTCCCTCTTTCAATCCATATTCATTAGAAGGATGTACAGTGAAGTACCAAACCGTACCAAGGTATGTGCAAGATCATCATGGAAAAAATAGACCCTTAAGTGGCAAAAAATTTAGAAAAATCAGAGTTAGGCAACTTGACATAAAAAATTGACTAAGTTATCTATATTATTTCAAAAATATGTAAGAATATAATTTTTGAAAATTGAATTTATTTTCTAAACTACTAGGTTTGTTTTAAAAAAATCTATTTGGTGAAAATTTGAAATTTCAATGCGAGAGTACTTGAATTTTAGGGAAAATAAGAAGTAGGTGTTTGTCCGACCAATCCTAACCACAATAAAATGATAATTATTTTTATAAGATTTTAGATATAAGTAGACTACTCATGTCCTGATGTGATGCATATTTTTTTGTAATTTTTTTCCAAGTAAATAATTAATTATGAATTTTTCATTACAACTTTTAAAAAATGTAAAAAACGTGTATGTCTGACCACCTTAACTTGGTCAAAACTACATGAAATTCAAATTTTATTTTTTTAATCCTATAGTATAAAAAGCATAGAATGTGATACATGTTTTGGATTCAAAAAATGTGATATTGTTTCAAAGCTATACATGTTTTTCAATCAACCTATTAAACAGGACTTTAGTCATAATTTGAATAGAAAATGAATAATAATTACTTATTAAATTCAAAGTAAAGCATAATTTATATTGGTGGAAAGCTTGGAATCTCCTTTAAAAATTCTTTTCATTTCATCAATTTTGGGTAAGAAAAAAGTCATCAGCCACATACCCATCATATTGCCACTTTTTGGCCCATCATGATCTTGCACATACCCACCACACATGAGAACAGGAAACAACGCTGTAAAATTAAAAACAAATTAGAGTTTTCTTCGTATTGGTGCTTCAAAAATTCAACAACCTTCATGCCTCGACCCCATGGAGACTTTATAAACATTTTCCCATCCTCCCCAACATCCTTTAGCTGATTTTTGAATAAAGGAGTCACTGTTAAGGTATTTACAACATTAAAATGAGATTACATCATATTGTCAACATGACAACTTTGCATTTTGTGAAGCAACTTTTAATCCTAAACTCTTATGACCCCTAAAACCATTCACTCTAATGGATTCAAAATAGCCATTTTACAACATTTAAACCTCAAACTTGCTTATCCATGCACAAATTTAGGATTTTTCCTTCTCAAGGCTTACATGACAACATTTTTGCAAGATTGCAATTTTCTACATTTTGACTCCAAAATTTAAAGACTCACCCTAGATCTTACTCAATGGTCTTATTAGACCTTATTGAAGATGAAAACACTCAAAAAAATAAAAAATAATCTTCCTAACCTATTCACCATCAAAGGATCCAAAAAGGAGGTTGAGGTGTAGGTGCTCCTACACCATACACCCCCTTAGAAAAGATTCATGCCTCATGATTTTTCCTTGAATCCCTTGTCTCCATGCTTCATATATGTTCCAATTGTTCAAAAATCCATTCCACTAGTTCATGTATACTGGATTAACAATCTGCTCTGCACTTCTAGCATTTTGGAATGTATTGATACATGCATTTTCCCTCTTCTCTATCTTCAGACTTGCAAACAGTATTTCATCCTTTCTTTGACCATCATTTGATTGTTTACTATGTTTTTCACCTGCATACAAACAAGGATTAGTAATAATTTATTTTTTCTTCCCTTCTTTGGAACCTTCATGCTTGCAACTATCTTTCCTGCCCGATTTTTCTTGTCTTTCAATTACTGCCCATTTACCTCAATTTGTCACTAACAAATCAAACTTAGGTATTGTATTTCTTGCAAACTTTGTTTGTTTCTCAGACCTGGTCTTAACTACGGGGCATTCAATGCTTCCTACCATCACACCTTCTTCTGTACTCCCTTTCACATCACACTTTAGGTCTTTGTTTTTGCAATCACATCTATTGATCTTGTATTATCAGACCTATACTTATGCATAACATCATAAATTTCAGTTTCTTTCATAACATTTAGAGGCTCCTTACCCCCACACATGATCACTTTATCTTTTCATTTAATGTCTTATACAAGAGGAGTCAATACAAAAGAGTGACCATCTTTAACTATGGTGTAGGTATTTTCCCTACCATCATACAATGCCCTTTTCTCATATTGCCAAGGTTTGCCTAATAAGAGATGACAACATTCCATTGGAAGTACATCACAAACAACATTATCATGATAACCACCAATCTGAAAGTCTACAACATCCTTTTCATTCACCAATAGAGATTGGTCATCAGTCAACCATGAGATTTTATAGGGACATTCATGAGGAATCCTTTTCAATACAAACTTGTTTACCATCTCACATGAAACCATATTTTCAGTTGACACAGAATCAATGACCACTCTACATACCTTGTCCTTGCACTTACAATTTGTCTTGAAGAGACTTTTCCTATGCAAAGGTTCTTCCTCTTTTGCTGCTTTCAAAATTGTTTTTCTAACCATCAACATTTCTCCAACCTTAGGATCTACATTCTTACTTGTGGAACAATGACTTTCACATTTCTCTTCCTAAACCAACTGTGCTCTCCTATCAATCTTCTTATCTCCACTAGATGAACAACCAACCCTCTTAGGACATTTCCATGAAGGATGGTCAAACTCATTGCATGTATAACACCTTCCTACAAAATCATTAGTACCTCTATCAACACTATACCTTCCTCTACCTCTAAAACCAAAACCACCTCTAGAATCAACATTGTGGTCTTTACCTTTGTTTTCTCCTTCTTGATCTTCATTTGGCTACTTTGATGTATAAATCATTCCTCTTCCTCTTGAATTAGGACCACCTCTTCCCCTTACTAATTTCTCTTGTCTCCTCTTAAGCTTCTCCACTCTGATTTCCATTTGGTAATAGTCTTCTACACTCCTAGGGTTAGCCAAAACCAATTCATCTTTTATATTGAGCCTTAATCCACCAATATATCTAGTAATTTTTTCATCTTCATCCTCATGATGACCAGACCTTAAACTTAGTTTATAAAATTCCTCAGTATAAGACTTAATATCCATTTCTCTTTGCCTCAAAATTTGCAATTTTTTAAACATTTGAACTTGATGATCCTTGGGTAAGAATTTACCTTTGATTTTTGATATCATCTTGTCTCATGATGTGATCTTAGACTTTCCTTGTTTCCTCCTCTCAGATTGAAAGTAGTCCCACCATACCAAAGCATGGCCTTGCAGCTTTGTCTTGGAAATTCTTACTCTGTGATCCTCAGGAGCCTCATCACATTCAAAATGGTTATCTAATGCAGCAATCAAATCAAGTAATTCTTCATCATTTAAACTACCACCATATTTAGGAAAATCAATTTTTACCTTAGGCTTGTCATCTCTAACAACCCTTACCAACTTTTCAATCCTTTGGTCTTTGGATCAAGTTCTTCTTCCATGTCTTCAAAATCATTATCTTCATCTTCATCTGATTCACTCTCTTCCACATCCCTCCTTTTTCTTGTCTCCAAGGCTATGATTCTTTCCTCCAACTCTCTGATTTCTCTAGCATGTTTGTCCTTCATCTCCTTCATCTCTTTAGCCATATCTTTGTTCTTTGGAGGCATCGTGTCAACCTTTCCTCTTCACCTTCTTCTTCAACCTATAAAATACAAACATAATCTACTCCCTACTCTGATACCACTATGATGCAAACTAGCAGGGGAAGCACCCAACTTGACACACTTATTCAACAATACCCTTCAATAAGGTAACCTATTCACTCAACTTGAATCTCACATCTAGATACATCAGCAAGACTTGGGGGTAATGTAGACACTCTTAACATGCCAAAACATGACCAACCAACCTGACTTTTAACTTAGAAACACCCATTCCTTCATCGCTTCCATTATGCCAAGCATTCCTTCTAGCACTCACCAATAGGACAGTCATGATAAAACTTTGTTAAAGGAAGACAAAAGAGAAGGAAACCATGTTTTATAATTCTTACATAGACCCTTACAGATCCCCAAAAGCATAGGACCAAACACCAAGAGCAGGTGTATCAAATAACTAATTTACAAGCCACCAAAAGGCTTCATTTGGCTTGTGCAAAGAAGGAATCAACTTTTCAAGGATCACCGCAACACCCCTAATGCCTTTAAAATACTTCAATAGGTTCCCCAAGACCTTTTCCATGCTTTCCATCCATTATATTTACCCAAACAATCAAAAATCAACAAATAATGTATTCAAATGATCACATCTTGGATTGTACAAGGCAAAAACCAGACCTAGGGCATCACATAACTTTTGCAAACCTCTTTTTTTCACTCAAAAAAATTGCAGCATGTAAAGGAATCCTAAATCTACCAATCCACCAAAATTCATATTTTTTCCATAGCAGAAATGGGAATTACATCCATTTTGGTGACCAAACCCTTGTTTTGCAAGGTTTCAAACCCACTTTCACTAAAATTGATGTAACTTACTGAATACTTGATGAAATTAACTCAAATCACCTCCAAAAGAAAGAATACTCTTCCCTCTTTCAAAAAGGTTATGTGCATCAATTCTTAAGTGAAAATTTGAAGATAGAGTAATCAATGAGAGTCAAAGTGGTCTCAAAGGAATCATTTTAGGAATGACAATCATAGACAAAGGATAGTCTCAAGGGGCTACAGAGAGAAAAGTACCATGAACAAAAATGGAGTTAGATGATTTTCTGAGATTTTGGATAGTGACCAACATTCATCATCTTTAAAAGAATGTTTCACCCAAGCCTATTATAACATTCCCTCTTTAAAAGGAGATATGGAAACTTATTGTTGTAAAACTAGTTTACTATCATCCATTGTCTTTACCTGCTAGTGGTTTGTTTTATTGTGCTCTCTCACGTTTGCAAAACCCACATGAGCATTGAGTATAGTGATACAACTATATCATCATTTTTCAATAGAATGGATGATAAGAATAATAATTAGTACATAAGACTTCAAAATGATGGTAATAAAAAAATGCATAGATAGAATGCATGACAATCGATTAGAGAGACAATCATATTCATGAAGATGACAAGTTTGTAAAGTACAAGGTACTATAAGTATTAGTTTGTAGCAAGACAAAAAGCATAGGTTAGAAGATATATGGTTATAACAATTAGTTTTAATGAGAAACATTTCTAAGGAGATATATTCCAATATAACCTCTAGACCACTATGGAATAACAAGTTCGTCACAACAATAGTGTTCCATAACAACTATTACTAATTTTCCAAAAGACATAATGCATCAACAAATGCATTTCTTGTAAATGTTGATATGGAAGTCTTAGGGTAAGAATATCAGTAGGTTCCAATGAAAAACCATGGTCATGAAAGTGAATAAGAAATCAATGAGGAATATTACAATCATAAGGTGGTGATGTTAGCATTTAATCAAGACTTGGAAACAACCAGTAGACAAATTTATAGAAGTCTTAAATAGAAAAAAAGGATAGTCAATAATAATGCTATCATTATAGGGCATATATTCTCCATGACAATATTGGTGCAAGAATATGATAGTTTCATAAACCTATGATAGTCTGTAAATGAAAGTATAAACTCTATATACTTATGGGTGAGTTTTTTATAACATATCTAGATAATGAGTGCATAAAGGTAAGTTGTTCATGGTGAGTGGTAATAGTCAATGTTTCCCAAGGATATAGGCATAGTAAGCATGGTTTCAATCACATGATCACAAGAGAATAAGGACTGTAGTTTTAGCATTAAAAATGTCTTTAAGGTAGGAAAGAATGTGAAAGTTGTAGGAAAATCATTTAGAAAAGAGAGCATGCATAGTTCAATCCTTGTCAATAGATCAATGACTATCTACCAAGACCAAGGACATTAAAACATGACTGTCTGCCAAGTGTACAATGTAACAAAACTAGGGTAAGTGAATAGTTTACACTCATAAAGAGGATTTTTATGATGCATTGAAGGAAAAATCTAATTCCATGTCCTAAGAGGACCTAATGCCTTCAAACTCAATAAAAAATATCCTATAAGAAATGATGATGATAGTAAAAGGCACAAGAATACATTGATGTTTCATTAAGGAAGCTTGATCTAATACATGTTTCACATTATGATCCTATCATAGACCTAACTACATATGACAGTGCATTTCCTTTGGTGGTAGTCAAGAAAGGGACCTACTAGATTGATGGGAAGGATTAAATGACTTGCGACAGTAATTATGCTAGTTGAGAGTAGGTTACATGCATCTAGGGAAGAGTTTAAGAGCAGTTGAGAAGATATAGGATTAGTTACATGATTTGGGAAATCAATAAGTTCAAAGCATTTAGGAACTAGTCAAAGGAGCATGTGCAAAATGAGGTCAAAATGGACAATCTTATCTTTTCAATGCTATCTTGGAGTATTTTTAGGAGCCAAAAAAAGCATAGGAATGTGGAAAGGGTGATGAATCAGTTCAACAATTCTTTCTTTGATTTTTTTCAAGGGGGTCAAGGTAGGAAAATAGTTTTCCATCACTCAAGGGGAGTTTTTGACTTGTTCAAAGCTATGACACATGTTATCTATTCATTGAAACAAGATACTAGAGATTAGCAAAGATTGTATGCTTAAAAGGAATACCTAATTTCATTCTTCCTTCGTTATTTTACTTTTGGAAAAGGAAATGTAAGATGCAAAAGCTTCTTTACTCTCTTTTTGTGGCTATAACTCTAATTTTTAGGTTTCAAACTAAAAACAAGCAATGTAATTTAATATTTTCAAGTAGTTGGAGCATATTTTAGATTATGTGCAGTTGTAAAGACACCTTCCAACAATAAAAGTTTATTTTTCTACCTTCAAAAGCTTATTTTATTGTGTGCAAACTAGTAATTGATGTTTATTTCTATGATTTCATTAATAAATCCCTAAGTATATTTCTTTTTTTGGCACCTTTAAACAAGAAACAACATATTTTGTGTAGGTTATAGTCTGTGTTAATGTTAAAATAGCTCATACTTGTGAAGAAAAAACAATTTTCTTCCTTTTAGGACTAAAACCACTCAACCTCTCTATAAAAAGTTGATACACAAGTAAGTTAAAGCTTGAGTTGTGTAAACATAGATAAGTTATTGATCTTTTATGTGTTAAAATAGCAATACTAGGTCTGAAGAAAACACATTTGGTGCATCACCCACATAGTTAGATTTTAGTTTCAAGTCATCCTTCTACTCTTTTCTCAACTAGCGTTAGTTTATTTAGTTTGGGTGAGATACCAAGGAAACCAACCCTCTCTAGAGGTTCTCTTCTATGATACATGACCCACAAACCTAGAAGAGATTGAATTTTTTTCCAGTGAGTTAAGTTATGCAACGTAGAAAAGGTGTATTATTTGGTGATAACAACTATCATTTTGGACTTGTGACTATTTGGATCATGCAAAATGTAAAAAACTAAACCTGGGTTCATTATCACTTTGAACTTGTCAAAACACCTTTTAGGTTTTCAATTAGGATCAAAACATCAAACCATCAAAACATCTCACTTCACATAACAACTTGAAAATCTTGACACAAATCATTTAGACTTACATTTTTTATCTTATCGCCTATTTTAACTTCATGTTTGGAAACAAACTATTTCTAAACATTTAGTTGAATTAGCAAAATATCTTTTAGAAAAAATAGCCTTGGATTCATGGTGCAGGAGCACCTTGGCTAAACTCCAGTTTGGTGTGTTGCAATTTTGGCTTGTACTGACCTTAGCCAAGTTAGGATGTTTGTGTGTTTAGGTTGGAACTTAGAAGGTCTTGGTTGAGTGTGATGAGTTAATCATTAGGATTAATGTAATCTTAGATTGCATTTTGTTGAATTTTGGCTTTAATTAGCTTGGGACAGTTTATGTTAGAACATAAAGTATTAAATGTGTCAAAGCCATCTCCTCATTGTTGGAAGATGCCAAGAGGTAGTTAAGGTGTTGTTGGCTCGAGATCAAGGAGTTAGGGATCCTAAAATGCAGGAGGATGGAAGGAGTTGCAAGAATATTGCAAAAGTGCATGGTAACATTGTTAGGTTGCATGCAACTCAGCTAGTTCGGATTCCCTTGAAATCAGGGATGTGGGATTGATCTACTCTCCTTGAAAGATGGTAATGGATCCCAAATAGATGGAAGGGGCTCATAACAAGTAGTTAGTGGCATTGAAATCAAAGTTTTTGGTGTGGAATAGAAGGAGGTTAGCAGATTTTTTGTATTTTCTGTGTTTTCCTGCAAACCTCGTGTGTTTTCAGATAACAGTGATCTCTCATGGTTTATGTGCATTGATTTGGCATTGGATCAGAGTTTACACAATACATTTTAGCATCCTTTCTTTTGTAAATAGTTTCATTTGATTTAGTTTAGGAATCTTTGTGAATAAGGTAGAGGTTAGAGTGTTTGTTGTCTCCTTCTCAATAGTCAAACTTTTCTATGGCTTCCCCATAAAACCCAACCATGGGATCACCCTGAGCTTGGGTTGAAATGTTAGGGAAGCCATTCCTTTGTATATATTTAGCAATAGGATTCATGGGAAAGTAGTCGAGCACTTTAGAAATCAAACCCTAGGCAAGTTGTGACTGTCCGATTAGTGGTTTAATAGAGTAAAGTTGAGAACTTAGGCAGGGGAAAGGTACCACTGTACATAATCCATACGGTTCTAGATAGGGTTAGTCAAGACCTCCACATGGAAAAATGATTGAAGCTTCAATCAATCCATTGGAAGTAGCTTTGAAGGAGGAAACAGTGAAACCCTAGAAGATAGGTGAATTAGCCCTTCTCTCCAAGAGTGTAGGAATCCACCGTACGGGTGAGACAGAGGTCTGACACCTTGTGAAAGATTTAAAAGCCTGAAAAGGGTGTCAAGAAATGTGATTTGAATGCTAGGTAATGTGGAGAATTTGGGCAGAAAAAGCCAAAGAGTGACTGGTAAGGGCTAGTAGAAACTAGGCCCTCTCAAGACAAAATCTAGAGATCGGTAAGAGTGAAGACAGTAAAACCTACAAGATGAATTCTATTGGTGGTGAAATGCATGGAAACAGAGTTCTTAACACCCCTGCAAGGAGTTCAAGTCAGGTAAGGAAGTTGGCATCTAGACCCTTCTAGGTGTAGTGAGAAAGATTGCAAGTTCAAGTGGTGTTTGTCTACCCAAGGTAAAGCACAAGGTAGGAAACTCTTTGAGAAGAGTTGGAGCAGGGTTTGGTGAATCACCCAAGCTCAAAAAGAACCCATTGGAGTCAAGTTCCAAGAAGGAGACAGTGAGAAAGGTCTTCTAGGAGTTGTGCAAGCAACCTTGGGTTTCACCATACACCAATTCACAAGTGTACTCCCAAGGTTTGCAATTTCATTATCATCAACATCAAACACAACCAAAAATTGAGTCTAGAATCATGTCAAATTTGAAATTTTTACCCATTTGCAAAATAATTCAACATTGATCATAGAACCTATCAAATTGTTATTTTTTGAGACAACCAAAATATTCAACAAGAACATTTTCATCTAACATCTCCTAGGATTGACACACTCCATCATTCAAACATTTATCCTAGAGGTATTGAAAATTTAATCTTGAAACCATGACAATGTCAATCAATCATCCAAACTCACTTTCATAAAATTCATACATAGGGTCATCATAGCCTATGAGCTTCAATGACATAAATATGGGTATACCTATTCAAAAATTTGGAACACCTTATCATATGATGGATGCCAATCAATTTCAAAACTTACCAATCTATCAAGAAAATAATCAAGGCATGGGTCTTTATCAAAACAATATTAGTTTACCAAACCAATACATCTCAAACAAGAACATGTCAAACATGAACATACCAAAATGCAAACCTAGCAAATTTGAACATGTCAAATTCATACATGGTGAACTAAGGGATAGATCCATTCACACCTCAACACAACATCATTCAACAAACACCTTAATATCCATATCAACATCTTGAACATCATCAAAATATTGACTCTCATAATCAACCCAATATTCAACATCAAAGCATTGTATATCAACAAACACAACATCAACAACCAACTTTATCCTTACAACAACATCAATATCAACAATCATCACAACAACATTCCTTACCATCCCACACCAACACTAAACATGAATACACTCCTTTATGGGATCCAATTGAGGTGGTGTTAAACAAAGTAGTCCATGCTAATCTTATCACTCTTCCAAAGTCACTAGGTGATTGTGAACCTATCTTCAAATTCTCATTGTATTATTATTGAAAATGGAGGTAATTATGTAGCTTTAGAACTTGTAAAAATATTATACTGTCGAACTAATTAAGTGTTCTTTGTTATAATTTCTTTGTGGATGATTATCTGTTTAGATTCATTTTACCATTTGTAAAAGTAGACAAAAGATTGTTGAAGAATAAGACCAGAAGATAGAAGTGACACAATATATACCATGGAGAAACCCTTTCAGGAAAAAACTCCACCACCAGAATCAGTAGTGCTTGTATTATTTAAGCTTAGAACAAGATTACAATAATTCCTTATCAATCTTTGCTTGAGATGATTCTTTTTCCTTCAACAATTCTTCTTCACAACCTGCAATAAAATCTAATAAAACTCTCTTCAACTTGTTTCAATTTATAGACAATAATGAGCTTTGTAAACTCCAAAGAGTTTACAATTAAAAAGCACAAAGCTTATCTCACAAAACCTATGACTATTCTTTGCAAGTAGAGTTTTTCTGTGAAAAACAATGTCAAACAAAGTCCATCAATTTGGGCATCCAAAAATGAAGTCATAACTCAACATTGATTACAAAGATATCTTGTAAGCTTCTCCTCAAAGTTGGCGCCCAAGAATGGTCCCACTTAACTTAGCCTTATAAAATATCTTATCATGCAAAAGTGTTAACTCCAAGATGCCAACTTGGGCACCCAAGGTGGGTCCAAGTCAATCTTTGTTAATTGAAACATATCTCTCCACCATTCATGCAAATATCATGCATGATTGATCATCCCCTATTAACTATAAGTAATCACCTATTATCTATCATGCAACTCAAGTCATTATTCATTTATTCCAAGTCAACTGAAGTCAACTAGAATTCAACTAAAACTAACTACATGCAACTAAAGATAAATGAACCATAACTGAACTGGACTGAACTAAATTGAATTGAACTAAATTGAACTGAACAAAACTGGTACTAAACTCCATGCATGTAAACATCAATCCCTAACTTCTAGGATCTTTACATGCATTATAGAAGTGTTATCTTTTTCTCATAATAGTTAACTTAACTTAAGGTGAGTTCCACCTTCCATGCGGGTGTCCCATGTGCTCCTATTTTATAGGAGCTCTTCTTGGGCATCCCAACATGTTCCCATCAATTATAATTAATTATAAAAATAAATTAACATGTTCATTTCATTTGAATTTAATCTCTTTCTAATCCTAGTGTTGGGGAACACTTTCCAAGGACTTGGGAAATACATGAAATAATGTTTAGGATTGCAATTAAATGGCATCCTATTCCCAACATTTTCCCACTTGACAATATATATTGCAATTATTCTAAACAAGGAATCATTATTATAAATCAAATATACGACTCAAGGCCAATGGCCTTCCTACACTAACTAATCAATCCATGCCAAATTCAAATGCAACCTGCATAATCATGGAGCTCCAAGAAAATGATTAATACTCAAAACCAAGATAACTTATCTATAGGAACTAGTTTCGTAAGATAATCTATAGTATTAATCAAAGTGTCAACTTTCTCAATTAATACATTCCCACGCTCAACCATTTATCGCACAAAGTGATACTAAACATCAACATGCTTAGTATGAGAATGATACATAGGATTTTTGGCTAAACAAATAGCACTCTAACTATCACATTCAAGTTTAACTTACTTGCAATTAAAACCAATACCTTTCCCAAGTCTCTATAGCCAAACTTCCTCTTTGGAGGCATGTCAAACCATCGAGTGTGTTGAACTCACATCCAACCAAGTTGTAGGCTTATCGGTCTTCACTGTTGAAAAATATTTTCTTACAAGTAACCATTCCAACATATATCTCTTACCATAAGAGAACTCAAGCCTCACCTATTTCTCCAAGTATCCATGAGGACCTATAACCAACCAATCCATGCCAAACTCCAAATGCAACATAGCACTATCATGAAGTAATCAAGAAAATGATTAATGTACCCAATACATAAGAGAACTTGACAAGATCAATTTCAAAGCTCCAATCATGAATGAGGAGCATAAACATGAAAGCATTATCTAACCGTCTCCTCCAAGGAGATCACATGCATCATAAAATACATAAGCATCCTAGTCTCAAGAGAAAAAGTACCATGCAAAACTCTAAACATGTATCAAGAGTAGACCATGACATAATAGCAAACACTCTAAACCAAGAAAAAACATATCCCCAATCACATGAAGATAACCTTACCAATGATGCATCCACATCACTGCCAACAACTCCCACTGAACTATGGTACGAGCTACACATGGCATCATGACTACCATCCTCGTTATGAAGATCACTCTTTAACATCAAGCAAAGATTCATCACTAACATTTTTACATGAAATGATCAATGCATGATTACCATCATCTCAGGATTCCTTTGTAGAAGAATCAAAACTCTTTTTCTTGTTCTTACAATCCTTCTTCACATGTCCCGGTTTCCCATAGTTCCAATAGTTTACCTTACTTTGTCCTTTGGACTTACCCTTTGCTTCCATGTCTCCCTTAGGTTCCTTTTTCTCAGGCCTACCTTTTACAAAAAAGGCATCTTGTATTTTCATTTTAGACTTCCTCCTCATCTCCTCTAATAGGAGAGTAGGAATTATATTTTCCATCTACGGATATGCACCACTACCACTGATAGCAACAATTAGATTTTCCCAAGATTCTAGTAAAGAACAAAGTAACAAAATGCATTTATCTTCATCTTCTATTTTTATATCTATAGATGCTAACTGAATTAGAATCAAATTAAAATCATTTAGATTATTTGCAACAAAATCACCATCTTTCATCTTTAAAGAATACAACTATCTTTTCAAATACAACTTATTAGTAAGACTTTTAGTTTGATAAATATCACCTATTCTCTTCCACAATTTATAAGCAGTACGATGGAGCTTATAAAATTTTGAAGAATTTTAGCTCAATTCATATGAACCTGGTTCCCATTTTAAACCCTTGTCCCCAAAGTAAGTAAGGTTTTATTCAAAATCATGCAAATGTTATAATTTTAGGTTGACCTGCTCAGTCGGTCACCAACCCCTTAAGTGATCTCTTGAGCCATCTAGCATGTCAGTTCACTGACCCCATTAGCCTAAAAAATTGGTTATCCTTTTCCCCACCGTATCAAGTCTTTTCCTAAAGTCGGGTTTTAAATTTTTACCTGAACCCAAGTGGTCATGTTACCGTCCATTAGACCAAGTCATGTCTATTAAATGAAAACACCACTTGATGTGCAAATTTCAATATTAAAAGATCGGGGAGAAGATCTAGACCATACCCCGCCAGTCCATGAGAGTTAACTACTAGCCAGATAAATGCAACAAGGTTGGCGAAAAGCTGATGCGTGTCCAAGGTATAATGTGGGACCCACTCCCCACTACCACTCCCATGGTCTGACATCTTCAATGAGCGGCTAAGATCAATTTGGTGGAATGATCTTCACTGTTCCCCGCTGGCTCACTGGATTAAAATGGAGGGTACTTATGACTAGCGAGATCATCAAGATCTCAACACCTATCTTGACTTATTCAGACTGTGGATCCCACACACTGTGAAGGTGTCATCCCACATGGAATAACTCTATTGGCTGTGAAAATTTTGGTGGAGCACCGTTGGAAATTAAAGGTGGTCAAACAAGAGCTGACTATTTGATCATCCATCAGGGCAAAAGATTGATGGATAGCATTCAAATTTTCCAAGTAACACGTGATGGGAATTTCTACTCTGTGCAACTAGCTCACATTAATGGTTAACATACTACAGAGCGATTCAGTTGATCTCAATTAGTGTGGCAACACCAACGCTGGTAATCATGAAGAATAATCTATGGATTTCCATGCAAATGGGAAATTAAATAGTGATAGTACATCTGCCAACAAACTTCCTAGGTTACGCATGTGTGTTAGACATTGATTGTGATCCTCATCGTTTCGTGCAATAAATATAGAAGGAATAGCTTCTATTCTTGCCATCTACATTTAGCAGTTATTGATTAAGGTAAGGTAGCATGAGTAATTATCAGAGAAGAAAATGAGAAAACCAATAAGGAAATATGCTCACTTGAGTTCACTGAGGTCTGGTTTCGATATACCATAAGTTGTTCCAGTCATGGAAGTGAATATTTTCACTGAAAATCCCAAACTCGCACCGAGCAAGTGTAGTCGAAGGCTACAATTCCAAGGTGATGCTATAGGAAAAGTGGATGACAAAGGGAAGATCCCAGTGCAGTCTCTTATAGGAGCACAAAGGAAAATAAGGTATGGGTGTGGCTCCTATGGATGCTAGCATATGCCCATCAACCTCACAAGCAATGATTTTGATAGTGACACTGACACCGACTCTTCCTATGGTCAGTATTTGGCTCTATTGATTGATTGTTTTCCCTCTGATGATGAAGTGATATATGGTCTACCGTTGGCAGTCAAAACCCCTAGTGGACATACTGGAAGAGTGTTAGGAAAAGAAAAGAAAGAGGAGGAAGCCAAAGTTTCCTCTCCTCCTCTGGCAATGACTAGGAGTGGTCATGTTTACTGTAGACGTGGAATTGGTAAGGGTGGTGTGAAGGGTAAATAAGAAATTATTGTGTGTGGGGTCTTGAATTTTTGTGTTTATGAAATTTGTTATTGCTAGTGATCCTATTTTTTTTTGTGTGTGGCGTATTCTGGTATTCGACGTCGGTTGTGTGCCCTCATGGAATTTTGGTTACCTGGTTCATTGTAGCTCGAATGGTGGCAAAAAGAATTTTTGTGGTACATTTCATTTCCCTTCTCTAGCGGAAGTTTCATTTTGGCTCTCCCCAATTCCACAATGTCTTGTAGATTCAACATGTGGGGTTTTGAAATGCAAGTGAAGTGCAATTGAAATTTTGATGAAATGAAAATCTATAGTGAAATTGCATTTGAGCCCGAAGCTTGTCGCTCCCTTATCATATAAAAGGTAAATCAAGGCTAATGAGGAAGAGGAAGAGGAGAGGAGAAAAGTGAAAAAGGAAAATAGATAAAAAAATTCTTGTTAGGTCTAGGTCAGGTGTATATGAATTTTACAATAGGAATAGAATAAGGTGCCTATTTTGATCTCTTTAGAAGAACATATACATATTTTCTTAAATTGTTATGAAGATTTGACTCATGAATATAAACGAAAGTCTAGTTCTGATGCATTTTCTCTCATTATGTGGATTTGAGTAAATCTTGAATTGAATTGTTAATGATGTTTTCATTCTTCTTTTGAATGTCAATTTGAATGTATGTCTCTATTTTATGCTTTCATTCAAGTAATCAATTAAATGCTCAAATGGATTCATAGATTTACAATAATTTGTTGTGGATTTGATAAGCAGTTGTGTATCAAAAATTGTGAGCTCAATAATGCAAAGTTATTATGTGGGTAGTCCATTCCATTAAGATTTAGAGTCACTTCTGTATTACTAATTATTGTGTGTATGACTCCATCGCCCAACTCAATAAGGCACTAATCTATCTCCTTAAATATCCACCTAATGGGTTGATCAAATTGTTGCATGGAGGCTAGCCTAGACATAGAATGTGAGTTTACTTAAAAAAATTCTTAAATCTTTACACAAATTTTATGTTAATTGTCATGTAGGAGAGCATTTGCTGAAATGGTAGCAAGTTACTTAGAAACAAGCCAATTTCGTAGTAAGATTTTCATATTTTCCTTTCAGTTAAATTGATGTGTTTTGTCAAGTACAATATCAAATGAACACCAATAGGAACACCCTCCTACATCCCACAGAGCCTAAAGTGCAGAAGATCTTAGTCTATGACTAGATCTTGTTAGTTGGCCAGTCATTTTCAAGAGTTTTGAATATAGGAATTGGCTATTTCTTAGAAGTTCCTTGAAGTGCACTGGAAAAGACACCAATAGAATGGCGACTCTATTGGGGATGCACTTAGAAGTCCAGTGACAAATTGTCTTATCCAAGAGTCATCCAGATCTTAGAGATTCAAGTCTTAAGAATAATTGCATAGAGTCATAGTGTATAGTGCTTTCCATTCATACTTTGGTGGATCTAAACATCTTTGTTCAGATAATTGAAAATTTCTTGCACTTGGAAAGGATTTATTGCAACAAAGACCAAAGGATATGAGTGTGATTCTGTTGTTGGAGAAAACATAGAACAATATTTCAACTTAAAAGAATTTCATGCTTTTGAAATTTGTTCCTCTGTAAGGGAGGTGGTGACTCTATCTGAAGAACCAATTAATTTGTGAAGAAGATTGCAAGATTTTCAAAATTTGCAATCAAGGAAAAGGATTAACAACTACTACAAAGTTTCCAGGTATTCTCATAAATCTAAAGCAAGTATTACTCTGTTTGAAGGAAGCTTATGAGAAAGAAGTCAAGGTTTAGGAGCATCGATGATTCCCTACTAGATGAATTTGCATTAAGATAGGGAATAGTAATAATTATTTTCATACTTCTTACATACAATTTTTGTAACTATCCATGAAGTATGTTATTCTTTTGAGCATTACCTTTGGAATAATTTCTCTGTAAAGAATCAAACTAGAGTATACAGGGTGAAGAAGCCATGTCATCCCCACAAAGGGATTTTATTATTGAAAGCTATATGTCATTAGTCTTTAGTGGTATTGAAGGTTTCCCTAACTTGATCCCTAAGAATGTTAGGAAACATTTGCCCAAATTTACAGGGAAAAGTTCTAAATTAGCCTCTAAGCATCTGCAAATATTCATGGATGTTATGGGGGATTATGAGGTGAATCACAAAGATTTTGTCATAAAACTTTTTGTTCAGTCTTTGAAGGATGATGCCAGGGATTGGTATTCATATTTTCCAACAAGCTCCATAGCCTCATGGAGTCAGACCATGACAAGTTTCATTGAACAATTTGGTAAGAGGGGGTAAAAGCACAAACCTGTGTCACACTTTATAAAGAAATCGACCAACAACAAAATAAAATTTGAACTTCGACCACATAAAAGTGGTCTTTATGTTTTGAATTTCAAAATGGTGTAAACTAATAAAATGTAGAACTTTTGATGTATTTTATTCCTGTAATTTTTAAATTTAAAAAAAAAATGTTTTCATTATATTTTTATCAATTTAAGGACAAATTTTGGAATGCTGAAAATTTTAGAAAAGAGTGACTTCACGGACCGTCAATAAACAAATTGAAAAAAAAATCATTTCTCCCTTTTTTTTTTTCTCCAAAAAGGTGACTTCAATATCTTGTGCATGGAAAAAAAAAATCAAATTTGGATGTATATTTTTCTTGTAATAACGTTTCAAAGTCAAACATGTCAGAATTTGACAATTTTCATGGACCGTCAACTATTTTCAATTTTTTAATCATTTTCAAAAAAAATATATACCCTTTTGAAGAAGACTCTCTCCTCTTTTGCCCCATATAAGATTTAAAAAAAATTAATAAGTTTTACTATCTTTTTTTTATTTGTAATCAACCTCTTTTTTTATTTTTAAAACCTACTTACATTATTTTAAAAATAAAATATATTAAAACTAATCAAAATATATAAAAAATTATATATTTGGATTTTTCACTCCAAGCTCTACAAAAGGGTATTTTTATTTTTTGCAGAAAGGTCATTCTGACTAGAGAAATACTCTGCCAAAGTTGAATGTTTCATAAAATTCTAAAAAATGATGAGTTGGCTGCCATGTAGGATGCCAACTAGACATTCTCGGCCGAGAGTGTTTCGACCGAGCAAGTTTTGGCCAAAACACTCTCGGCCAAAAATTTCTTGATATTTCCAAGCCATAAATACCTGATCCGCTCAATTTTTCCATGTTTTTGGCCAGCAATATTCGGCCAAGAGGGTTTCAGCCGAACCCTCTCAGCCGAAAACGTGCCTGCCACATCAGCACCACAATGTTTCGACCGAAAGTAACTCGGCCTAATGTCTTCCAGTTGAAAATTGTTTGCTCAAAACCATAAATTTAATTGATTACATTCATTCTTCTTTTGAATGTCAATTTGAATGTATGTCTCTGTTTTATGCTTTCATTCAAGTAATCAATTAAATGCTCAAATGGATTCATAGATTTACAATCATTTGTTTGGGATTTGATAAGCAGTTGTGTATCAAAAATTGTGAGCTCAATAATGCAAAGTTATTATGTGGGTAGTCCATTCCATTAAGATTTAGAGTCACTTCTGTATTACTAATTATTGTGTGTATGACTCCATCGCCCAACTCAATAAGGCACTAATCTATCTCCTTAAATATCCACCTAATGGGTTGATCAAATTGTTGCATGGAGGCTAGCCTAGACATAGAATGTGAGTTTACTTAAAAAAATTCTTAAATCTTTACACAAATTTTATGTTAATTGTCATGTAGGAGAGCATTTGCTGAAATGGTAGCAAGTTACTTAGAAACAAGCCAATTTCGTAGTAAGATTTTCATATTTTCCTTTCAGTTAAATTGATGTGTTTTGTCAAGTACAATATCAAATGAACACCAATAGGAACACCCTCCTACATCCCACAGAGCCTAAAGTGCAGAAGATCTTAGTCTATGACTAGATCTTGTTAGTTGGCCAGTCATTTTCAAGAGTTTTGAATATAGGAATTGGCTATTTCTTAGAAGTTCCTTGAAGTGCACTGGAAAAGACACCAATAGAATGGCGACTCTATTGGGGATGCACTTAGAAGTCCAGTGACAAATTGTCTTATCCAAGAGTCATCCAGATCTTAGAGATTCAAGTCTTAAGAATAATTGCATAGAGTCATAGTGTATAGTGCTTTCCATTCATACTTTGGTGGATCTAAACATCTTTGTTCAGATAATTGAAAATTTCTTGCACTTGGAAAGGATTTATTGCAACAAAGACCAAAGGATATGAGTGTGATTCTGTTGTTGGAGAAAACATAGAACAATATTTCAACTTAAAAGAATTTCATGCTTTTGAAATTTGTTCCTCTGTAAGGGAGGTGGTGACTCTATCTGAAGAACCAATTAATTTGTGAAGAAGATTGCAAGATTTTCAAAATTTGCAATCAAGGAAAAGGATTAACAACTGCTACAAAGTTTCCAGGTATTCTCATAAATCTAAAGCAAGTATTATTATATTTGAAGGAAGCTTATGAGAAAGAAGTCAATGTTTAGGAGCATAGATGATTCCCTACTAGATGAATTTGCATTAAGATAGGGAATAGTAATAATTATTTTCATACTTCTTACATACAACGTTTGTAACTATCCATGAAGTATGTTATTCTTTTGAGCATTACCTTTGGAATAATTTCTCTATAAAGAATCAAACTAGAGTATACAGGGTGAAGAAGCCATGTCATCCCCACGAAGGGATTTTGTTATTGAAAGCTATATGTCATTAGTCTTTAGTGGTATTGAAGGTTTCCCTAACTTAATCCCTAAGAATGTTAGGAAACATTTGCCCAAATTTACAGGGAAAAGTTCTAAATTAGCCTCTAAGCATCTGCAAATATTCATGGATGCTATGGGGGATTATGAGGTGAATCACAAAGATTTTGTCATGAAACTTTTTGTTCAATCTTTGAAGGATGATGCCAGGGATTGGAATTCATATTTTCCAGCAAGCTCCATAGCCTCATGGAGTCAGATCATGACAAGTTTCATTGAACAATTTGGTAAGAGGATGAATCCTAGTATGGTGAGAAAGAATTTCATGGAAATCCATATAAATGTAGGGGAGTTAGTTACTATTTTCAATCTCCAATTTGCAAAGGCAATCAACAAAATTCTAGAAGATATAAGGCCAAATGATGTAGAATGTTTGGTTGTATACTTAGGAGCATTTGATAAGAAGATTAGTTTCTTATTAAGAGACAAGGAACCCACAACTTTGCACCAGGCATATCACATTTCTAGCGATATTAAGAACAATTTGAGATACTCCATAATGAAAGGGCCTGCAATTGCTAGTAGTAGTTCTCGTATTACCCCAATTATGAACCAAGTAGATCAGAGGGTAAAAGGATTTGTCAGGGAGGGGACCTCATGGATATTGTATCTACTTTACTCCCAAGAAATGTAGAATGTTAGCAAGTGTCAACTTCACATCAGCTAAGGAAAGAAAAATCTGATATAATCCTTTCTATCAAGAAGCTACATGAGATAAGGAGACATGTAAATGAGACACTATATGACTTATTTTCAAGATTTTGGATATACTGATGGAGGTACATAGGAATTTTAGACCCAGTGATCTAATGTGCATTAATTTTTTTGTGAAGTATATATGTGAGGGTCTAGCCAATGGTCTAAGGATCTAAAGGCTCATAGCCTTGACCAAGTAGTAGATTGGAATAATAGTGTGGAAAGAATTGAGAAGGATCATGTGCCCACATCTACTACTCATATTATGAGTAATAGTTACCATGTTATTGATGATCAAAGGCTAAGATCACCAAGTCAAAGAGAAGTCACAGAATCAGAACAAGTGACTATTGAATGTTGTCATTTGACTAACAACCTAGAAATAGATGTAGACAATAATGATGAGGATGAAGAGACATGATATGAAAACAAAGAGGTGATGCCCAATTATCTTCCTTGGGATGTCATAAACTATGAGCAACCTCAAGAAGTGCAAGATGAAACCTCCAAAGTTGATTTAGCTAACAACCATCATGCATTTGTTAATCAAGGGAATGCACTTAATCCCAATGCCATGGTACACATAAGGAGTCAAAATAATGAGATTGGACTAAAGGAATCTACCATTGAATAGGATTCTTCATATGAAGTGGAGATGGAATCCCTTGCCTCTAGTAGGGGATATGTTAATAGCCTCGCAAATGTGTGTTTCCTAGGCATTGAATAGTTCTCATCATGTGAAGAATGTTGTGAATGTGGGTCAATTGTTGTAGATATGAATGATGAACTTAATAGTGAGATTGCTTCTTTGTGTTCTTCAAGTGATTGTACTAATTTTGAGTACACTGACTCTTTGAATTGCTTGTATCCCGATTTTAAAGATGATGAGATACATCCAATTAATGCACGGAAAATATCTTATTTGATGAATATTTTTTAGATGATGAAGTTGCCAATGACAATCCTTATTTGTGTAGGAGTAATCCTCTTTTTTGAGAATGATTACAATAAGTTTCTGAAAAGTTCCATCAAGGGGCATGTTGCGGATGGTCCATATGAGGATCAAAGTGATGCTAAGGTGGGTAGTTTCATTAATGAAGATGCTACTTCTGATTTTCCAAGTGCTAAACTGCACAAGGGGTATGGAGATATAGATACTAGTAATGAAGCTCTTGAGTATGATGTCAGCTCTGGATGTGATGAGGATATTCATAAAGATGAATATGCTTGCATTGATTCTCATGTGGTCAAGAATTGTATATTTGAAGGAATGGTTGAAAAGTCAGGAATGCATGTTCTATAGGATGATTGCATAGATACTCCCCCAATATTGCCTTATATTGAGGAGAGGGAATTACAGGGTGATTCTATAGAGTATGCAGATATTTCAATACTTTCTCACCCAAGTGAGAGGCAAATCAAAGACATAGGTGACTGTGAAGATCATATAGGACAATGTGAAGCTGCAGTGGAGTTCTTTGTAGACACTCCCTATTTGATTGATATGCTTATGGAAATTCTTTCACCCCATGGGATTAACATTTATGGAAGGTGAATTGATAATAAACTTGGTTATGCTTTATTTCCTAAATGTACTGAGAATTGGTCTAGTTAGAGCCAGAGTGTTTATGAGACCTTCAAGTTTGATGAACAAATTCATGATGATCATATATTTCATGGTGATGTGGAATATGAAGGCTTCACCTTCTTGATTCAGTTTGAGGAATCTCTAATAGAAAGGGACAAAGCTAGAAATGTTTCTCTAGATGGCATAAGCAGTGTTTTTCAAAGTAGTACTAATGATTTGGTGTCACATACTACTCATGTGCATTCATTGTAGAGAAAATAGGTTATAGTTTTTGATAGAGGAAAAGTTGTTCCTGAATTTTTGGGGCCTAGGGGCTCTACTTTGTAAAATTATCTTATGTACATTTTGTAAGTAGTGTAAATATGCTATTTTGGTTTGTTTGTTTCCTATTGGGTTTGCTTTCCTAGTCCTGGTGAGTTTCTTGGTTTTTTCCTTGTACCGTAGTCTGCTTCAACTGGAGATTCTGTTTCTTGCCATACCCACCAGGGGTATGCATCCCAGTGGGTCAATTCCATGGACTGTGTCTCAGAGTGGTGTGGGGACACTCAGACTGAACATTCTCATTAGTCTGATCCTCAGTGATCCTTTAGTCAGTGTGTGGACCACCATATCAAGTCTTTTCCTACAATCAGGTTTTAAATTTTAACCTAAACCCCAATGGCCATGTCACCGTTGGCTAGACCAAGTCCCATCTATTAAATGCTAACACCACTTGATGTACAAATTTGAAGATTCGAAGATTGGGGAGAAGATTTGGACCATACCCCACTAGCCTACGGGAGTTAACTCCCAACCAGATAAATGCAACAAGGTTGGCGAAAAGTTGATGCATGTCCAAGGTACAATGCGGGACCCACTCCCCACTACTGCTCCCCTGGTCTGGCATCTTCAATGAGCGGCTGAGATCAATTTGGTGGAACAATCTTCGCTATTCCCCACTGGCTCATTGGATTAAAATGGAGGGTGGTTATCACTCATGACATAAGCAAGATCTCGACACCTATCTTGACTTATTCGGACTATGGAGCCCACACACTGTGAAGGTGTCATCCAACATGGAAGAAATCCATTGGCTGTGAAAATTCTGGTGGAGCACCGCTAGAAATTAAAGGTGGTTAGACAAGAGCTGACTATCTGATCATCCACCAGGGCAAAAGATTGACAGATAGCATTCAAATTTGGCAAGCAACACATGATGTATGTTTCTACTTTGTGCAACCAGCTCACATTAATGGTTAACATCCTATAGAGTGATTGAGTTGATCTCAATTCGTGTGGAGATGCCAATGTTGGTAATCATGAAGAATAGTCTATAGATTTCATGCAAATGGGAAATTAAATAGTGATAGTACATCTACCAACAAGCTTCTTAGGTTATGCATGTGTGTTAGACATTGATTGTGATCCTCATCATTCCATGTGATAAATATAGAAGGAATAGCTTCTATTCCTATCATCTACATTTAGCAATTATTGATTAAGGCAGGGTAGCGTGAGTAATTATCAAAGAAGAAAATGAGAAAACCAATAAGGAAATCTGCTCACTTGAGTTCCCTGAGGTCTAGTTTTGATATACCAAAAGCTGCTCTAGTCATGGAAGTGAATATTTTCCCTGAAAATCCTAGACTCACACCTAGAAGGTGTAGTCGAAGGCTACAATTCCAAGGTGATGCTACAAGAAAATTAGATGACAAAGGGAAGACCCCAGTGCAGTCTCTTACAAGAGTACAAAGGAAAAAAAGGTATGGGTGTGGCTCTTATGGATGCCATCATTCACCCATCAACCTCACAAGTAGTGCTTCTGATAGTGACACCAAAATCGACTCTACCTATGGTTGGTATTTGGCTCTATTGAATGATGCTCTACCCTCTGATGAGGAAGTGATATATGTTTTGTCGTTGATGGTCAAAACCCCTAGTGGATGTATGGAAGCATGTTAGGAAAAGAAAAGAAAGAGGAGGAAGCAGAGGTTTCCTCTCCTCCTTTGGCAATGAATAGCAGTGGTTATGTGTACCGTGGATGTGGCACTGGTAAGGGTGGTGTGAAGGGTAAATAAGAAATTGTTGTGTGTGGGGTCTTGAATTTTTGTGTTGATGAAATTTGTTGTTGGTAGTGGTTCTATTTTTTTTGTGTGTGTGGCGTATTCTAGTATTCGATGTCGGTTGTGTGCTCTCATGGAATTTTGGTTACATGGTTCGTTGTAGCTTGGATGGCGACAAAAGGAATTTTGGTGGTACTTTTCATTTCCCTTCTCTAGTGGAAATTACATTTTGGCTCTCCCTAATTGCACCATGTCTTGTAGATTCAACATGTGGGTATTTTGAAATGTAATTGAAATTTTGATGAAATGAAAATTTGTAGTGAAATTTCATTTGAGCCCGAAGCTTGATGCTCCCTTATCATATAAAAGGAAAATCAAGGCTCACAAGGAAGAGGAAGAAGAGAGGATAAAAGAGAAAAAGGAAAATAGATAAAAAAAATCTAGTTAGGTCTAGGTCAAGTGTATATGAATTTTACAATAGGAATAGAATAAGGTGTCTATTTTGAGCTCTTTGGAAGAACATATACATATTGTCTTAAATTGTTATGTAGATTTGACTCATGAATATAAACGAAAGTCTAGTTCTGATGAATTTTCTCTCCTTATGTGGATTTGAGTAAATCTTGAATGGAATTGTTAACGATGTTTTCATTCTTCTTTTGAATGTCAATTTGAATGTATGTCTATGTTTTATGCTTTGATTCAAGTAATCAATTAAATTCTCAAATGGAGTCATAGATTTACAATCATTTGCTAGGGATTTGATAAGTAGTTGTGTATCAAAAATTGTGAGCTCAATAATGCAAAGTTATTATGTGCGTAGTCCATTCCATTAAGATTTAGAGTCATTTCTTTATTACCGATTATTATGTGTATGAATCCATCGCCCAACTCAATAAGGCACTAATCTATCTCCTTTAAGATCCACCTGATGGGTTCATCAAATTGTTGCATGGTGGCTGGCCTAAACTTAGAATGAGTTTACTTTAAAACTTTCTTAAATCTTTACAAAAAATTTATGTTAATTGTCATGTGGGAGAGCATTTTCTAAAATGGTAGGAAGTTACTTAGAAACAAGCCAATTTCATAGTAAGCTTTGCATATTTTCCTTTCAGTTAAAATGATATGTGAAAATGATGTGTTATGTCAAGTACAATATCAAATGAACACCAATAGGAACACCCTCCTAGGTCCCACAGAGCCTAAAATGCAGAAGAACTCAGTCTATGACTAGATCTTGTCATTTGGACAGTCATTTTTAGGGGTTTTGAATATAGGAATTGGCTATTTCTTAGAAGTTCCTTGAAATGCATTGGAAAAAACACCAACATAGTAGTTTCTTCTAAAACATTCAAGAGAACAACATCAATGAGACATAATCTTATGGTCCCTCTTGCCTTCTTATCAAGCTTATTCCAATCCTCATCTGACATTGTTGTAGGTGACTTTGTCTCATTACCAAAAGCTAGCCATTGGTCTCTCTCTTCAAGGAGATCCTCCATTTTTAGTTTCCACATCTCATAATTAGATCCATTGAATCTTTCAATATCTAACTGAGAATTAAAACTCATTGTAACAAATTTATTTTTCAAAATCAGCAATAACAAAATAGTAAAATCTCCCACTACAGCCAAAAAACCTTCAAAATTTTAAGATAAAGGTGCCCCAAACTCTACCCAACCATTAGCTCTGATACCAAATGTTAAAATTGGAGGTAATTATGTCACTTTAGAACTTGTAAAACTATTATACTATAGATCTAATCAAGTGTTCTTTGTTATAATTTATTTGTGGATGATTATTTGTTTAGATTCATTTTACCATTTGTAGAAGTAGATAGAAGATTGTAGAAGAATAAGACCAGAAGATAGAAGTGACACAACATATATCGTGGAGAAACCCTTTCAGGAAAAAAATCCGCCACTAGAATCAATAGTGCTTGTATTATTTCACCTTAGAACAAGAATACAATAATTATTTATCAATCCTTGCTTGAGATGCTTATTTTTCCTTCAACAATTCTTCACAACCTACAATAAAATCTAATAAAAATCTCTTCAACTTGCTGAAATTTATAGACAATAATGAGCTTTGTATACAATTACAAAGAACAAATATTATCTCTCAAAAACTATGCCTATTCTTTGCAAGTAGAGTTCTTCTGTGAAAAAAAATGTCAAACCAAGTCCTTCATCAATTTGGGTGTCCAAAACTAAAGTCATAACTCAGCGTTGATTACAAAGATATCTTGTAAGATTCTCCTCAAAGTTTATGCCCAAGAATGGGCCCACTTAACTCAGCCTTATAAAATAACTTATCATGCAAAAGTGTGAACTCCATGATGCCAACTTGGGCACCCAAGGTGGGTCCAAGTCAATCTTTGTTAACTGAAACATATCTCTCCACCATTCATGCAAATATCATGCATTATTGATCATCCCTTGTTAACTATAAGTAGTCACCTATTATTTTTCATGCAAATCAAGTCATTAGTCATGCATTCCAAGTCAACTAAAATCAACTAGCATTCAACTCAAACTAACTACATGCAACTGAAGATAATTGAACCATAAATAAGCTAAACTGATACTGAACTCCATGCATGTAAACATCAATCCCTAACTTCTAGGATCTTTACATGCATTACATAAGTGTTGTCTTTTTCTCCAAATAGTTAACTTAACTCAAGGTGAGTTCCACCTTCCATGCGGGTGCCCCATGTGCTCCTATTTTGTAGGATCTCTTCTTGGGAATCCCCACATGTTCCTATCATTTATAATTAATTACAAATGTCAATTAACATGTCCATTTCATTCAAATTTAATATCTTTCTAATCCTAGTGTTGGGGAACACTTTCCAAGGACTTAGGAGATACATGAAATAATGTTTAGGATTGCAATTAAATGGAATCCTATTCCCAACAATGATGACAAGGCTACTTATGAGTACCATAGAGAAAAATTTCAAGAAACATCAAATTATATTAAACTCAAGAGCCTCATACAATACTTCATTGATTAAGAAACAATAATTGTTGAAGAAAACATTGAATATTTTTCTACCAATGATCACATTGACAATGTCTCTACTTCACCTACTGAGAATGTTGACATACATCAAGACTCTTTTCCAAAGCATGATCAACATCCTCTACCAAGTTCTAGAAATGGTCCATTTCAATATATATTAACATCATTCAATCTCATGCTTATAAATATTGAAGAGATCCTTAACATGCCATTTAATTCAAATTCTCTTAAGGATCAAGAAACCTTAAAACCAAAAACCAATACCCATATCTGATGAAGAGAATCTGAGCCAAGAGCTACCACCCACATGTTCACATTTTGAAGAAATCCAAGAGTCCTTTGAAAGAAATCCTTTCTTTGAAATTGATCCATGTCAAGAACTTAATCCAAAGTGTATCAAAGGTAACTCTAAAATTAGTCAAGGTCAAGAATTCATATGACCCAAATACTATAATAACATCTAGATTTGTCCAAAAGAATAAAAAATCCATATACCAAGCACACATGTACATTTACCCATGAGATTCTAACGTTTGATGTACACGTAGATGATCTTCCAAAACAAGATTCTTCTACTCTTAATATCCTTAAAAATTATCAAGGCATAGCAAAATCCACAAATATATCAAAAAATAATAATGAATAAGACTTCTACATGGTTTTTGAATCACAAAGATTTGTTGAAGTACAATAAAAAATTGATCATGGAGAAGACCCTTACATGGACTGTGAATCATCAACATTTCTTGAGGAACAATTAGAATTAGACACATACCAAATTTAGATCGAAGACATTAAGTATGAGGATATCCAACACTATTAGAACAAAAAATTATGTGTACACAAGCATGATATTTTGGAATCGGTACAAATAGAAAACACTCTTGAGCAACAGAGTATTGGTTAAACAACAACCATAGAATCTAATCATGATAATGATATTTCCATAATACTGGTGGAAACTTTACTTACTGCAAACATCAACATGTGGAGCATGAAGAGTCCTTATGATGAAACCACTACCAACACTTCAACCATCCATATCATGAATCGTCATCCTCATCTTTCCACCCTCCCATTGGGACCAACAACAAGAGAAAAATCTATATCAAAGTGTAGACATGAAAAATATACTGATTGATCCTATGCACTTGATCCTGGTTTACTAACTATAGACACATAAAAATTTCCTAGACCCACAAACCACATTCTTCTATGTCAAACATCTTAACATAATTAAAATATTTAATTATGTCCTATTTTCCAAATTCAATTATTAATTAAATAATTCTTAATTATTTAATTAATTCACATCTTTTATTCTTCCATGATTATTTACATAAAAAAAATTTACTTATTTATTTAAATACGTCATTAATTATATATAATTAAATAAATTCCTTAATTTTATTTCATTATTGACCACCTTATCTATTTCACCCTTAATTAAATAATTATCTTTAATTATTTAATTGTCTTATTTGACTTTTCCTCTAAATTTAAATAAAATCATTTATTGAAATTGTCCCACTTTCTAATTTCTCTCCAAGTAAATAATTTAATTTAATTATTTACTATCACATGACCCCCTTTTTGAATTAAATTAATTTTTAATTCAAAATAATGACTTTCCCTCTTAAATCAAGTAATTTCTAATATTATTTGATTTTCCAGCTCCCTCTTTTTCTGTGCCAATCTTATCTCCTTGTCACATGCATTGTCAACCCTTGATTTGATTTTCTCAAATTAAATCTTGTCCACTCATTTTAAATTTTACCTAATGTTTCCCTAACCCTAATTGTGGGTTGTCATATTGAATCTTGTCCATTGATTTTAGGGCACTTGTCAATCTTCAATCTTGGCCATTCATCCAAAAATGCATTTTCTATAAAATGGCAATTTTGCTCTCATTTTGTTACCTCATGCTATCTACATCTCATGCAATCTTGTCTTAGGCACTCTTGACATCTTAGCATTTTGGCATTTTGGCATATTTTAGTCATAGTTTATAGTTGCTTGTACTAGTTGCATAATTGCATAGTATTGCATTTCATATCAAATCCTTCAACATTTGATTTGGTCTTGGCATTGTCACATATTGCTCACTCAAAATCTAAGGGAAAACTTCATATTTCAGAAATAGAGAAGGTGTAATGGAGGTCAATCATGGAGGTTGAAGACTCAAGGCGATATCTTTCTTGTTTTCATGTTATTTCCTCCTTTGTGCTTCATTATTACTTTGGGTTTTGATTTATTTAGCTACTAATCTACTAACCCATATTTTTCCCATAGTTACACTAACATGAGTTATGCCTAAATAATCTCCTTTGCTAACCATTTAATTGAATAACCCTTATTTGACTAAATTCATCACATGTCATCTCTTAATTAAATAAATTATTTTTTATCTGATTAAGTCATTATCTTCTATTAATTAAATAAATCATTTTATTTGATTAATCCTAATGTTCCTCTTTTAATTAAATAAACCCCTCTATTTGATTAAGTCTAACACCATCCCCTTTTAATTAAATAAATCAAACTTTATTTAATTAAGTCTAAAGTCATTATTCCTCTCATTTTGATTTATTTAAATCTTAAAATCTAAATCACAATGTAAAATCAGCGAATCTCCATTTAAATTAATCAAATCCTAATTAATCATAATCTTAATCCATCAAATCCTCTAGATTTTGCAATTTGCTCATAAAAATCAATTTAATTAATCAATAAATCTCCTATTTTCATTCAAAAAGGCATCAAAGGATGGAATATTCCTCAAATTTGAAATCTCCCCCAAAAAGTACTTGTCCATCCAACAAGGCATTAAAGGCCTCTTACATGTCCTTTTCTTGAGCCAAGGGGCATTTAATTCATTTCTTCTCTCTCTCCAACTTATCACTTCTCCAAATTTGAAAATCCACCTAATGGCATTAAGGTGCACGTTCATCCAAATGTACTCCACCTTTGTCCACTCACATGTTGACAAGTGGCATTGTGTCATTGGTTGGTCTTTTGTCCCACACTCATCCATTTTGCCTCATCCTCCATCTTTCTCTTCTATAAATAGAAGGCTCTCATTTGGATTTTGGATCCACAACTTCATGCAACATTATTATCTTTAAGTTTTTGAGCAATTTCCATCCATCTTTATCAATTTTCATCCATTTTCATGATTTCATAGCTAGGTTATGGAAAAATTTCATCGAGTATCAATCTTGATCCATTGATCATCAAGCTTGCAAGGAATTGGGAAGGGCCATTTTTCACATCAAATTGGCACCAATTCCCCCATGGGATTGAGAGTTTGTTTATTTTGAGCAAGATTAGATAGTTTTTATTCATGTTCTTCATTTATTTCTTGTTCTTGATATCTCAAATGAATTTTATGGGGATTGATGTTTCTAACTTGCATATGGGACTAATGTTGTGTTTGTTCTTCATGTTTGTGTAGGTCTAGGATCACCATTCACACAAAGAAAAGAGAAAGTCATTAAAGCAAAAGAATTAGAAAATCAAAAGGGACAAGAAAAATTCAAGTGTATACCAAAGAAAAATTAAGAAAATCATAAGTATCAAAATCCATTAATCAAAGAGACAATGGGGAAAAATCAAAAAAGGGAATTTCATCCACCAAATATGTCCATTGATGAAAAATAATCCTTCAAGAGAGACATATAAAGTATATCAAGAAGTTGGTCGTAATAGAATCTCCATATCCACCCTTCATTGCTCATCCTCCCAAGTTTGGAGAATCAAGGATTACAAATTGTTGGCCAATCCATCTACATCTCATATTCCCCATCACATTCCACAATCCACTTCAAAATCCATGATATCCAAATATTGTTTTGATCATGTTTTGGCATCAACTCTTTGTCATAAGGACTCTAACAACACTATATCTCAATGTACACATCTAGACAAGGTTAACGTTGATATCAGTAAAGAAGACAAGAACATTTAGGGGTTTCCTTCAAGTGCTTGTATCATAGCAAAGAAACTCCTCTAGACATGATATTATAGGCACATCATGACATTTAAGCATCTATATCAGCACCATTAGGTGGTTTGACATGATCATAAACCTTCAAAAATCCTAAAAAAATATATAATTCAACAAAATAAAATAAAAATAAAAAGTCAAGAAAATAGTAAAGAGAAAAATCATCCTCTAATGAAATCCATTTTGATAGTGCTTTGGACAAGTATCATGATGAAAACCGTGTAAATAGGCATTATGAGTAGAATTGAGTATCGACATGCACTATTTCAAGTGGAAGCATCACATCCCCCCTTCATAATAAATCCAACATTCCATCCATTTTTACCCATAATAAATCTATCCATCCAATCCATTTTCATCCATCATCCAAATTATCTTGATCTTGACAAAGGTTTGGGGTGCACTTCACAACTTTCTTATGACAAAATCTTGGCATGGGTCATTGTCATTGATCCTATCCTATGTAATCCACCATTATCTAATTCATGAAGCATTATCCAAATAAGTATCCTTTATCTAAACATGTTATCTAATCACAAGATGATTTTTGGCATCCTCCATATAGCAATTCATCCATCTTCCAACAATCTATCCATGCATATACCCATGTAGTCTTCCACAAATTGTTAGATTCTAAGGGAAGGTATTTGATCTTTCGTTTGAATAAATCTTGAGCCATGTCCAAAATCTCATGTCGAAAATCTCACAATGTGACATCAACATTGTACTCTAACTATCATTCTCAAAAATCTAAAACATCCATAACATTTTCAAAATAAAAAATATATCAAAACATCCAAAAAACCTCAAAAACATCCACAACATCTAAAAACTCAAAACATTTGGAAATTTTGAAAATTCCTAAACATTTGAATAACTTTGAAAATCCAAAACAGGCTTAGAAAATCATCACATAAAACCCAAAATAGCCTCAAATATGTTGAAAACTCAAAACTTTCAAATAACCTCAAAAATACCAAAAACAACCTCAAAACATTTCAAAAATTCAAAAACACTGAAATATTGAAAAAGAAACCACTCTTCCCATCTCACTTTCATCCATAATAAACTCTCAACCATAATAAATTGATCCTCACCTTCACCCTTTGACAACACAAATAAAATGGGTACAACAATCAATGAAAAACAAAATTTTCAACACAAAATCAAAATCAAAATCTTGATCATTATCAAACATGTTAGTCAAACACCATATCAACAACCTATCAAACAACTATCAACCAATCAACATTCAAAAATTTCTTATGGATATATATTTCCTACAATAGACATTAGTGGATATTCTCTAAAACAATATTCTTTGGCAAAAGATATGAATAACATTGACAGTTTGTTCATTTTGATCTTTTTTGATGATTTATCTTATTGGTCCATTCTAATGATCTCTCAAGGATGTCAACAAAAATGATTTAGAGAGAAAGGAATGGGGCATTGATCATTGGTTTCATTTTCTATTTTTGTTGGATATTTTTGTAATATGGCCTTGGAAAATACTTGCCTTGTGTGTACAAGATAGTTTCAAGTAAAACAATGGCTAGGATATATTAGGTTCTTTATACATTTTATGTATTAGTCTCATTACTTCGATGTTTTTATTCTTTCACTTGATCAAACAAGGTTTCCAAATGTTAGGTATGAACAAGGATACTCATATCTACTACAGATTCGAAGTCTATGCATTAGATAAAACGTCACCCTAGTTCTTAATACCTTGGTGCATCATGTCTATGTGCTCTATCAAAAATAAGGATTGCTATTATGAAAATAATTATCTAAGAATAAAATCAAAATGGGTGTGTACACCAATCTGTGACACAAAAAAAGGTGCCACTTTTAATTTTTTGTCTGAAATGACCATTTGGTGTGCCAAATTTTGTGCTCACCAAATGGCTTGGATGGTTGCTAAGCCTAAGGCTTGATATTTTAAAATTTAAATAGTTTTGGCACTCTTCATTTGTTGAGTGAAAAATTTTGTGCTATCCAAATGGAGCACTTCATTTTTCAAGTGCTAAATTTGGTGCTCACCAAATGAAGTGCTCCATTTGGCTAGCGCCAAATGTGATGCTCGCCAAATGCGAAGCATGATTTTTTGCAATACATTTTTGTGAAATATTTTTTTTTCTCTTTTTCTCTTTCTTTACATATGGACATTTAATTTCTTATACTTTAAGTTATATTTCATGTATATAGTTTTAGGATGTTTGAGAGTGGTTTTGGATCTCTTGTAGTTATAATGAAAATTCCAGTTTTTGGAGGATTTTATAATTTTTAGACTTAGTCAAATTCCAGTAATTAGTATGTCAAATTTCAATAATCAGGTCAAAATTCAATGATCGGCAAGTTGTATCATCTTTCTCTATCACTCTCTCCTTCCCTCTCTACTCTCTAGTGCAACCTTCAAATCTCTTGTTCCATTGATCTAATATGCCTTACTTTGGTGGCTTTTGGTCTGAATTTTGAGCATAAAGTTTAGGGTTTTATGTTAGGGGTGGCTTTTTACTTAGCATATTTTCCCCTTGTCTAAACCCTTATTTTTTAATCTAATCCTCTGTTAACCTATAATGTCTGGTTCCAAGTTGTCTTAGTTATATCGTATGCCTTTGGGTTCATTATGTTACCAGCCCCTTGTGGTTAGAATTCCCCATTTACCCATTGCACATATTTCCTTCATTACTTTGGTCTGGGGACTCAATTGTTTTATAAGGTTGATAATTTGGCCTAGTTTGGCCTTAACATCCTTTAAAAAAAAAATTCTTAAGTTTTTAAGCCCTTTTCCTATGTTCTTCCTAGGCATTCCCTCTTTTAAAACAAACTTTATGCACGTGCATATTTCTGCCACTTAATTCCTTGTATCACTCATCGCTGAAGTCTTTTAACTCATCAAATTCATTACCACAATGAGTGATGAGCCTTGATTTTCTTTTATATTGTGCATCATTGAGGGTGTTTGGTCTTCATGTTTAACTACCATTATGAGCGATGAGTCATATTTCATATCACCTATCACTAAAGTCTTTTGGTTCCTTGGTTCCACTTCAATAAATCACAATCATCACAAGTTCTCCCTTATATTGTGCCATCATAGAAAGGTTTTATCGCTTATTTCAATTAGAGCGATGAGCAATAGGAAGGTTGAGAATGGAGAGCTATGATATTTCCATGTGTCTACATCTGATGTGATCGCTTACTTTTCCCATCACTGAAAGCACTTTCATCTCCAAATCAACTACGATGATAACTGATGGACTAAGGCTGATAGCTTTGTATCTCTAGGATTTTCTCTTCGCTAAAGTATAAATGTAACTTTGTAACACTTTAGCAACAAGCGATGGAGAATATAATGAGGAATATTCCTTCCATCGAAGGTGTTATTTCCCATCACCAAATTATGGATCTAACTTCAAAGCATTACTACAATGAGCGATGGAGTCTAAAAGCATTGTGAATACATGGATGACTATTTGGCAACTACATAGAGTATCATCACTATTTTAAATCACATTTTTGAAAACATAAAGTGATGGTCAAGGAGAGTCATGGATCATGTTTTAAATCAAAGAAGATCAAAAGTTGGAGTTTAAAATTGAATGACTACTTGTAAGTTCACTCATATGAGCTATCTATTAAACATTAATGGAGAAGATGGTCCAACTCTAAGCTATAAAGAGGTTTTTTGATGATTTTCTTCCACAATTGCAATCATCTAGAGCTAAAGAACTAGTTAAGTGAATAAAAAATGAAGGTGAAGCTCCAGGTAAAGAAAAATTCGAAGAACAAACTGCTATTTTTCTTGGGTAAGTTGAATTTTGCACCTCTGTGAGTAATTTGTAGCATTGGGTAATTGAGGAAGTGAGTAAGTAGCTAGGGTTTACAATTTAGGGTTATTTCTCTCTATTAGCAAGGTAATTACAATTGTTATACATAGGGTTTGGGGTAAAGGAGTGAAGTTTGTTTAAAATTGAGTCTAAAGCCTATGAATTCAAAGAATATATTTGTAATTCATGGTTATCTTGGAACCCTAGTTTTATTGCACTATAAAAAGAAGTGAGTCCAGTTAGTGCTCCACCAAACTAGAGAGGAAACCTACCTAAAAAAGGGTCAAAAGACCTAAACCTCAAGATGATAATCCTAAACCTGAAATACCTAAAAAAACTACAAAGAAGATAACTGTTAAGAAGGATTACCCTCATTTCATGGAAGAGGGCCCTAAAGACCTAGTTGTAGAGGTTAAGCTAGTTGGAAAGAGAAAGACTAGTGAGGGAACTTTTAAAGATCACTTTCAAGATTTAGCTATTGGGGTTGATGATGTGGTGTTGCCATAGAGTGGTTGGGATCTATTTATATATGCTTTCAAGAGGAGGTTTTCTAGTCACCCAACCTCTCATTTATGGACTTGTGACCTTGGTAAATTCATGTGCCCCAATGTGTTTGTGGAGATGGACCTGATGCTTGAATTGGCTAGATGCTATGATCTTGCAGACAGAATAATCAAAATATTTCTAGAATTTCTTCCTGTGTTGGAAATTTCAAGAAGTCAAATAGTGGAAGTCTTTAACTTGAATCCATCTACTTCTAAATCCATTAAGTTTTGTGTACTATATAATGAATATGAACAAAATAGATTTGCATATAGAAAGAATGTTTTTCCAAGGCACAAAAGATGTGACTTGAAGAAGAATGTTGTACCTTTTAGTACTTTCGAGATGGAGCCATTTGATTGTGATGATTTTGAAGACTATTTCAAAAATACAGATTATGTATTGTGTCGGGCCCTGCACAGGAATTTTGACATAAAAATGGATGATGTTTGTGATGCCCCCTTAGTTTGCTTATGTTCAGATAGTATTTTGGATTTCATATATACTATGTGATGTTGTTTGTTGACTCTATGGTATTGCTTGTTAGGCATTACACTCTGTTGGATTCTATTCAAACATGGTGACATTTTTATGTGTTGATGTTGAGACTATTTGATAGCATTATGATGTTATCCTAGTGATATTGTTGACATTATGATGTTAGAGACATGCTAATGTGATATCTGATGTTCTTATTTATACCATGTTTTGCAGATTAGTTAATTGTTTATTTGATATGATGGATACTATGTTATTTTATATGTATGCGTTCATGAGTTGATAACAATAATATGTGTCAATGATGGGGATAGTGTTGCATCACTCGTTTGTGAGCGCCCTGCAACTCTGTGATTTCCCCATCACGGTGTGGCTAATTATTTTATATGCACATGTTCGACACCTTTTTCTGGTGCAAGCTACAAGTACAAGGCATCAACTCCACCTATTTATTAGGTATGAGTATTCCAAAGCTCAATTGAAACTTTATTATGTATCATGTATCATTGTAAAGCACTCCTCGCTTGATACGAGGAAGTATCATTGTACAAACGTATATGTAAACTGAATTGATGTATCACTTGTATATAAGGAATTTCATAATCAGTGATAATGTACGTGTTATTTGAAATGAAAGAGTTTAGTTATTATTTTATGTAATGATGGATGTCTCACATGGTTCTTTTTTTTATATGTAATGAGTTAATGACATGCTTAATGATGATTAGTGTTTAATGGTTAATAAGTTATTTTTCTTTGAATTTTGTATATGGAAATATGTAATGCAGTCAAGCACCCTAGGGGACTTAGGGAAATAATTTAAGTTATGTTCAATTTCTTTGCGCAACAAAGCTCTTTAAAAAAAAAAAAAATCCATTTTTCATAGTATGAGTTTTGTCCTCTAGGGTTCTCGGTGAGGTGTTACATTGTTTTAATGGTTTTAGCAATTGATATTCAAAACAAGTATCAAAACAAGGTTTTTGATTATGCTTCCTATATTGTTGAGCACTTGCATGAGGATTTGATAAAGTTGAAAGATGCAACCCCTCAATTGTCATGCAAACACTATTCTTTGCTAATGGATATGTTGTTATGGAAAGGAAAAAATATTTTTAGAAATTTTGTGAAATTGAGAGAAAGGGATAACATGGAAAATGGGTTACCTGTGCAAATGTGGACCCATTTCTGGGATGTGCATTGTCCTGAGTACAAATACACTTCATTTTGCAATGTTTTCAAGCTTTTTGGCACTAGAGTAGCTAGGCTTGAAGCTTGTTTATAGAATCCCAAAGGTTGTGAAAGAAATATTGAGGCCTCTGGAGTATGAGGAAGGCACTGCACAAAAATTCAATTGGGGGGATTGGTACCTCCATTCCAATTATACCACAATTAAGATATATGGGTCCCCAATGCCACCTCATAAGTTTCCTACATATATGTCTAATAGACAAGCATTCATGGAGATAATGTGTCAACTTGATACCATGGATAAAGAACACTTAAGGAGATCAAGAAAGGTACCCTTGGTAAACCCTAACTGTGGTTTTTCTTATTTCACTTGCACTTCAAAGGAGGGAATTGAGAGATTTGGGTCTTTTTAAAATAATTTTAGAATGAAAAAAGATATTATAAGGTATTGTGACCCTAAGGGGGATATTACTACTAAGAGAAGAGCAAGGGGATTGTGAAGGAGATAGCACTAATTCCCCTATTAAGAGGATGTGATCATATATATATATATATATATATATATATATATATATATATATATATATATATATATATATATATATATATATATATATCTTCTAATGAAGAAGTTGTAGAAAGGAAGAGCATATGGAACAGAATCTATGCAATTGAAGAAACGATGTTGAAAGAAAATCCTTTTTATGTAAGTCCTTATTCTGAGATACAAGATAATTTTGTGCAAGAAAAATTGATTCTTGGAGATTTTAAAGATAAAAGTTTCTTTGAAAAGGTAAAACAAGATGAAATAAAAGCCAAGGTGGCCAAACAAAACCATGATGCACAAATAAGGAGCCAACCGGCTCAATCTTCTGCTTGTGTCAATGCAATGCAAGCTAAGGAGATAGGTAAATAGCCTGTAGTCAGTCCATTTGCGACTTATTCTAAAATAGACCAAGGAGGTGAGGGATATGCACCTAAGGAATCTACTAAATACATCCCAATGGAGGAAGAGGTGGATCAAATATTCCTTAAGGATAAAGATGACAATTTGAATGTTGTTGTTCCTCCTAGTAGAATTATAAAATGGGAGTATAATGAAGTGGAGGATGATGATGCTAGAATAAAGGCTTGTAATGATTTCATGTGTGATGATGTTTTTGTTCAAACAAAATAATTCAGAGACTTTTTTATTCATGTGAAAAGTTTTGATATAAAAAGGAGAATAGAGGGAGAAAAAGAAAAGGTTAACCCTTCTTTGCAAGATGAAGCTAAGGAGGAAGAGGAAAAAATAATGTAGGAAATTGCTGCTATGTCACCACAAGATGCAAGAGCCCTAGTTAATGGAAGTGGGATTCTATTTTTTCCTAGATGGTAGTTATCAAAACCATTGCATTAGATGTAATCATAAAAGATCTAGATGCTTCCATTTCTAAGGAAATTTTTGACAATAAATTTTTTGGCTCAGATTTCAGCCCTAAGTTGCATACACTTGCTATTTGGTCCATGGCACCAAAATGGGAAGCCTGAGGTAATAAAGTCTATGGAAAAGGAAATTGGAGTTGTGGTTGTCAAAAAGGGCTACTAAAATGGCTGCCACTACAACTACAAAATTAACAATGCATGCTACCATGTTGAGTGTAGACACAGCCCAGATCATAAAGGATAATTATAAAAAATTGTTGGATAAATAAAATAAGTTGATGATTGAGCACAAAAAGGTACTTCCCACTACTACCAGTACATCAAGGGGTTTTCTCTCTCCAACAAGTTTTACTTTAGATTTGTCATCACGTGTGTAGACACGTAAAATATACCAATTGACATTGTGCATCTGATCCCGACTACTAACATCATTTCATCCTGAATCATCCCTCGGTCTAACCATTTAATCAAATCTCCTTATCTAATTAAATTCATCAATATTCCTCTCTTAATTGAATAAATTATTTTATCTAATTAAGTCAATCCCTTTTGTTAATTAAATCAATCCATCTAATCTAATTATCCCTATTTAATTAAAAATTAATTTTATTTGATTAAATCTCTAAAGTCTATCCATTAAATTAAATAAATTAAAACCTTATTTGATTTAATCTAACACCATCTCTTTTAATTAAATAAATCAAAATCCTTATTTAATTAATCTCTTACCATATTCATCTCTTATTTGATTTAAATAAATCCATAAATTTGAGTCAAATAGGTCACATCATCTAACCTCTCTTATTAAATTAATTAACCCTTGATTAATTTAATCTCATCTCATGTCCCATCCTCTAGATTTTGCAAGTTGCACATGAAAATATATTTAATTCATTTCTTAAATCTCTATTTTCCTCACAAGGCATCTTTTGGAATATTCTCCAAATTTGAATTCAAAAATTTCAAGTCAACATGTACATCCAACAAGGCAATAACTTCATCTTACATGTCCTTTGTCTTGAGCCAAGTGGAATTTATTGCAATTTCCCCCTCTTGCAAGTCATTTCAACAAATTTGAAATTCAAAAATATGCATTTATTGGCACAATCCCCAAATCTTGCACATCCTCCATCCATTCATAGATTGACAAGTGGCATCATGCCATTGGATGAATGTTAGTCCCACATTGCTCAAATTTGGACATTCATCCATCTTGGCATTCTATAAATAAAGAGCTCATATCCTCATTTCTTCATCCACAAATTATGCAAAGTTATTATGCTAAAATATTTAGCCATTTTTTCATCTATCACCATTGAGTTCTTAGCTAGATTTTTGCAGATTTTTGGCTTGGAGCTCTCATCCTTCATCAACAAAGTGGATCAATCACCATCAACATATCAAGCTTGCATCTTAGGAATTGGAAAAGGGCCAATTTTCACATCAAATTGCCACCAATTCCCCAATGGGATCATGTGTTTGCTATTTTAATTAGGATTGAATCTATATTTTCTTTTTTTACTGGGTTCTTCATTGTTTTCTTTCCTAATTTGAAGTTTTTAAATGGATTTCATGGGGAATCCTTGTTTTAGCTTGCAATATCTTGTTTAACTTGATTATTCTTGTTGTTTTGCAAGTACTAGGATTGGAAAACATGCCATGGGAGTTTCATGGGTGTTGATGCCTGGCTGCCCCATATAAGTGAGTGTCGTGGAGGGGAGCCAGTGGGGTCAAGCATCTAACCATTTGCTAAAGATAAGTGTAGCTGGACTTGTCCAAGTGGGAATCCAACAAATATTGTCTTACACATCCATAGGATTGTACTTATTCTTGGGTTACAAAATGTGTTGCTTGTTCAAAAACTTCTTGAAAACAAACACTTAACATCATCATCCAAACTTCAAACCCTTTTGGAGACAAATACAATTGACTCAATCCATATGTTATTGCTTTTCCTTGGAACTTACCTAGAGTTTTCTAAACATTGGATTACATCTTGATTTTTGTACTTAAGTAAACAATAGGAAAGCCCTTTCCTTAAGTTCATTGAATTTCCACATGACATATCTTGTGGGGTTTGAAGAAATTAAGACATTGGACATCTTAGTTTGAAAACTTAATCAAAGACAGTGTTTTTGATAAAATAAAGCCATTAAGCAAAGCTAAGAAAAATGAACTTTCATGTGTGTTGAAGACTCACAATTCTCAAAAAGTCCAAATCCCAAAGCAAAAAATCATTGGTTCAAAATCTGAAAATGTATGTTCAAATGGAATCATTTCTTGGTTACAAAGGTCTATAGAAGCATTGAATGCTCTTCAATACCTAGGTCTAGGAAAACAAAGTGTCTTTTATAGGTTCATCTTAGGATCAAAGCAAATCAAAATATTTTCATCCATCCTTCATCCATCAAAACAAGAATCATCTCATCATCACCTTTTGGAAAATTTTGGAATCATCCTTAATGCTAGGATTTTTGGAAAAATCAAAATCATCAAAAATATTTGAGACTAAATCCTTAAAAACATTATCAAAATCACCTTTGGCTAGGTATGTGTAGATGCATCCTTTTGCATATGCTTAGTCAAAGTTATCAAAATCATCTTGTTTAGCTTAGTATATGTGGATGAATCCTTCTTCATATGCTTAGTGAAACTATCATCTTGTTTGAATAAGTGTGGATAGATGCATCCTTCTCCCCACACATATTCAAATTATCCTCCTTTGAAAAAATATATCCCTTAGATCATCATCCAACATCTTAGGGTCTTTTTGTTCAAAATCAAAAGCAATCAAAATCAAAATCAAGGACAAATCCCAAATCCAAAATCAAATCAAAATAAAAAATTCTGAAACATATCCAAAAGTCCTAAAATCCTAGTATCTCCTTCAAGATTTATCAAAAGCCAAAACATTTGCACCATCCATCCCTTGCATCATCATCATATCACCTTTTGATCCTCAAGGTGTCCTACAATTTTCTACTTTGGGCATAAAGTAAAGATCAATCCTAAGAACCAAGAGATTCATCTCTCTTATTCTTGAAAATTGATCCTTGTTTTATGGTTCAAACTAGATCTCAATACAAGAAGAGTATGGAAGCCAACATAGAAACACCCACTTCAAATGATCTTAGCCAAACAAATGTTGAAATGAATCCCGCTAAATCAAGCAATCCTTTAACCATCTTATCATCACAAAATCCGCAAGAGGAAAACCAAGGAGAGGAGCTTACATTTAGAATGTATCATGAGGAAATAATTGAAATGCTCCCAAATCCAGAGAACCATAAAATCATCAACATCATGACGAGGCTTAACCCTTCATTATACATGCTTGAGCTAGCAAAATAAGGGGCCAAGTTACCTTCATATTTCGATGTGAGTACCATAGTGGAGACATCATTTCCTCCAATCTCATCCACCATTCCCATCTCATCTACACCCCCATCCCAAAGCATCATGCAAAACATTCCGCAGATCATGACATCATTTGCTCCAACCCAACCAAATATTAATAAGGGAAATGCATTTCTCAATGCTATTCAAGCACACCCCCTTGTTAATAATCAAAAATTGGATGCAAGTACCACATTGGAACAAAAAATATTCGAAAACCCATTACATAAGAATGTCCCTCTTACTTTTCATCATGATCCATCATCATCATTTTTTCACGCAATACCTCAAAATCCTCTCCTCACAAATTCACAAGAAGAGGGAGATATGTTCAGACCAGGGGGAATATTCGACACCACAAAATTCTTGCAAGAGCTTTCACCCCTCACATTTCTGCCTCTTCCACTATTTCCATTATCATCCACACCACTCCTTTGATTAAGGCTTCCCCCTCTACCAACTATCAATCAAACCAATATACCAAAAATCAATCAAAGCATTATGAAAAACACTCAAAACTTGTCATCAATATCACAACAACAGACAACAAATGCACAAGCAATTGCAACATCATCAAACACCCCCTAACATCACAAAGAATGGTCTCCCAAGGACCAACCATCGCATCAACACCACCATCCATCACTCAAAATATCAACACAACATCATCACTCACCACTAATGCTATTACAAATCCACCAGCACCCCCACCACCACCAACTTCCACCACATCAAGCCAATACAATGTGGCATTGCAAGCTACCTTTCAAAGGGGATTCCAACAAGTCCAAAAACAAAAAGCTGCACAACTAGCCGCTCAAGCTACACAAGCTGCCTAAGCAGCACAAGCCGCATTACAAGCGCAACAGGCCGTGCAAGCTGAGGCTTTATTGCAACAATAACAAGAAGTCACACAAGAATTGCAAGCATTGCAAGCACAAAAGGCTACTCAAGCACAAGTGACACAAGTCCTATTACAACAAGTGGCACAAGCCCAAGCCCAAGCACAAGCAGTGCAAGCACAAGCTCAAGCTCAGGAAAATGCTCAATATCAAGCACAACAGGCACAAGCACAAGCACAACTTCTTGCACAAAGACAAGCAATGCAATTGCAAGCATATCAACAAGCAATAAAGTAGTATCAAGAGGAGCAAGAAGCAGCCGAATTGGCAGCCCAACAACAAGTGTTTTTGGAACAACAGCAAGCACAACAATAAGTGTTGTTGGAACAACAATAAGTGCAACAGCAAGCACAAATCTTATCGCAACAACAACAAGATCAACAACACACATTGTTCATATAGCAACAGGTGGAAGCCTACCTAGCTCGGAAGAACATACAAATACCATCAGAAAACACACTAAACAACCCACCCATCCAACCCATGATTGAAACACCCCAAAACACTTTCATCCCACCCCCTGATCTGCAAAATGATGTAACGACACAAATCAGGTTGCTCTCGCAACAAGTGCTTGATCTTCAATCAGGACAAACAACCAAAACACCAAGAAACTTGTGTCCCTATCCATTTTATAGGAGCCTAGTAATGAAATCATTCCCCAAGGGATTTGAGATCCCCAAATTTGACAAATATTGAGGGATGGGAAACCTTGAAGATCACATTAGGGAATTCTAGGTACATTGCATGGAAGTCGCATATGATGATACTTATCTGATGCGACTATTTCCTAGGAGCTTGGGAGGCTACACTATGGAATGGATCTCTCGCTTACCTTCAGGCACTAGAACATTCCAAGAAGTTATGGATGCATTCATTAAAAATTATGCATGCAACATTGCAATGGATGTTATTCTAGAAGAACTCTAAGCTCTGAAACAAGGAAAGGGTGAATCATTCACCTCATTCCTACAACAATGGCAATCCAAGGCCAATCAGAGCAAGTGGACCATGCCAAAAGAACAAGAAGTTTGCACCATCATAGCCAACCTTGAAGGTCGCTTGACATTTCATCTCAATGTTCAGGGCATCACCATATATGATCAGTTGATCCCCAAGGCACTCAGCATCGAAAGAGCCCTTATAACTCAACCCCGGAATCAACATCATACCACAAACAACAAAACAACTGCCCACCATCCAATTATAATGATAAACCTTGTACATGGGAAAGGAACAAAAACATTACTAATGATGGTGTCATTGATGCCAAGGTAGTCATTAGAGCTCCTTGCCAAAACACACCCACACCGCAAATTCAAATCCAACACCTAAACAATCATCACACAATACAACAACCAAATAGCAATTTGACAATCAATAATCTCAATAATCAAAGGGGACCACCTCAACGCAATAGTTATCCCAAGCAAAAATACACCACTTTGGGGGAACCACTTGAGGACATAATGAAAAATTTGATAGATGAAAAACTCATCAAAGCTCCTACATTTGAGAATTACCAAGAACCGGATGTGAAACCTCCTTGGTATAATGAGAATCAACTCTAAAAATTCCATAATATCAAAGGCCATTCCATGAATAGTTGCATGAGATTAAAAAACATCATCTAAGATCTCATCGATAAAAGAATCATAAACGTGGAACAACCTACAGGAAATCAGGATCTTAATATATATACAAATTCAATGCCGAATCAAGGCAACAAAGGGAATAAAAATGATAAAGGGAAAGGCACCTACTCAATCGTAAATCATGTGTATGAAACAGTCATCACCTCCCTAGATGAAAACTGCATGGTCATTACTATCAAGGGTGCCTATTGCGAAGATTGTGGAGTCACCACAAGAGGTAGAAAAGTAACCATCACAGGATCATTCGAGTGAAACAAAGTCCCTACATCTAGATCTGTTCCTAATGGCTACAATGTCCTAGATCAATTCAAGAGAATGCCAGTGCAAATATCCATCATGGAGTTGCTAAAAATATCATCTTCCCATAGGAAAATCCTTGAAGAAGCATTGGCCTCATCCACTGTCCTCATAAATCTTAATGCGGAGCAATTCCAAGCTATGGTCAGAAATATCATTACACCTAATCTTCTTACATTCTCCAACCAGGATTTCCCCGCTCAACCATCTCACAACTGTGCACTTCACTTGGAAGCCATAGTACATAGGAGCAAAATCAAAAGGGTCTTGGTGGATGGAGGTGCAGGTTTGAATATCTATTCTCTTAGCCTCATCAAGTAATTGAAAATATCAGAAGATTCCATCGACAAAGGGAAGGGTATCATGATAAGAGCATATGATGATCAAGAAAGAGTGTCTCAGGGCACAATCAAACTCCCTATTCAAGTAGGGCCTGCCATCATGGAAACCACTTGTCAGGTCTTGGACCTCAACTTGCCATATAACATCCTCCTAGGACACCCATGGATTCATACGATGAAAGTAGTAGCATCAACTTTACACCAATGTGTGAAATTCACACATGAGGGACAAGAAGTCACCATCAATGGGGATCCCAAACCTTTCTCGTATTGCAAAAATCTTGAAGCAAAGTATTACAAAATTCCCCAAGTACCCAAAAATGATGAGGGCCCATCCACACCATACATCGATCCCATCACTCTCGCATCCACTTCTGTGATAAAGATACCCGCCACTCCCACCATTCCCACCATCTCTGACATCAAGTTCATCATTCAAGATAACAACTATGGAAACTACAAGCTCCCTAATAATGCTTTTATGGTAGGAGAATTACCACAATCTCCTAGATCATAGGGACGTCCACAAATAAATGAAGCCTCCACATCCCAAATGTCTCTTGAAGACTATCCCAAATTCACAAGCTGGGGAGACCTTGGCTAGGAAGTTATTGAGGCAGATCCATCTCATATGTTGTATCAAGATGAAAGACCAGTACTAGATTTACCAATGGATGACAGAAGCAAGGGTTTGCAAATGATGCTCGCAATGGGCTACGACAAAAATCAAAGACTTGGACAAAATGACAATGGGCTCATAATACCTATCATACCAAAGATGCGACTAATAACAAATCTTGGCCTTGGATGTACCCCTCTGAGTATAACATATGAGGCCGAAGTCCTCCAATTAGACCGGTTAATAATCCTCATCATCCTACCGCAATAGAACTACGATTACCAATATCCATAGGTCATGTTCTAGACAACTATACCTTTGATATAACTGATGCCATTAGTAGTAGCGATGACGAGGACCCCACATCCAACTTACCTAGGCTATTTGAAGATATCACTCTTTGCATTATTAGCACACTATCCTTTGAAACAGACCATCAAAACCATGAGATTCGCTTAGTATATCCCCAACTCATCGACTACGACCAACGAGGACCACCAGTTCTTGATACATTCAAAAACAATGAGGCACTCTCAGAATTCATAGGACTGTGAGATAACATTCTAGAGGGGGGTCATAAAGCACAGTTCATAATAGAGTTGGACACACATGCCTATTATGGGGAAACGATTGAATCCCTCAGTCGCAAAAGTGAGAAATTAAGAATAATATCCAAGTCCTTGAGTGAAAACCACACTGTGGCACTCTTTGACCAGAAAAAAGAAAAAATAAAGGACGCATCCAATGGTGAAAACCTCTCTGAGGTGCCTGGGGATGAGGGATTCAATCTTCCTTTAAGAGCTATTCATCAAGAAATGTCAGTAGCATTGGTTGAAAAATGCAATTTAGTCAACCTAGGAATGAAGGAGACCCCGCACATCACATTCTATGTGGAATCCCTACTATTAGAAGAGCAAGAGCTCCTAGCAGCATTCCTAAGAGAAAGAAAAATAAACCTCACATGGAGTTATGCTAACATGCCAGGGCTTGATCCAGAGACTATGGTTCATCACCTAGCAGTGTATCTAGAAGCAAAGCCTGTCAAACAAAAGCTTCAAAAAATGCACCCTTAGATCACTCTATTAGTCAAAATGGAGCTAAAAAATCTATTAGATGTAGGATTCATCCAACCGATAGACTATCTAGAATGGGTATCAAACTTGGTACTTGTTTCAAAACCTGACGAAAATATCAGAATCTGCAATGACTTCAGGGACTTGAACAAGTCATGTCCAAAGGATGACTTCCCACTTCCCAACATTGACATGATAGTAGACATGACAGCAGTACATGAGATGTTGTCACTAATGGATGGATTCTCAGGATATAATCAGATTATGATAGCTAAAGAGGACCAGCATAAAACAGCTTTCACTTGTCCATGGGGGACATACTGTTGGAACATGATTCCATTCAGCTTAAAGAACACAGGAGCAACATATCAAAGGGCTATGACATTGATATTCCATGACATCATTCACAAGATAGTTGAAGACTATGTTGATGAAATTCTAGCTAAGTCCAGAAAGAGAAAAGACCACATAGCAACCCTAAGTGCCATCTTTGACAGACTGGAGGAGTACAAGGTCAGACTAAACCCAAAGAAGTGCATCTTCGGCATACAATCAGGAAAGCTCCTAGGATATATAGTGTCAATGAGGGGTATCGAGGTGGATCCAGCAAAAGTAAAAGCAATCCTTGAGATGGAGATACCAAAAAAATTAAAGCAACTAAGAGGTCTCCAAGGTAGACTACAATCCATTCAAAGATTTTTAGCACAACTGGCAGAAAAATAGAACCCATACTCTCACCTACTCCACAAGGGGGTAGCATAAAAATGGGATACAAAGTGTGAAGAGGCATTTAAAAAAATCAAAAAATATCTACTAACACCACCAGTCTTAATGCCACCCATCCCAAATAAACCATTGATCTTATATCTGTCAACAACAACAACAGCCCTTGGAACTCTTCTAGCTCAGCATGACAAAAATGGAACAGAAAGGGCTATATATTACATCAGCAGGACAATGGTTGGTCATGAGCTAAACTATTCATTCATCAAGAAAGCATGCCTCACAGTAGTGTTTGCATCACAAAAATTTAGACATTACATGTTGGCACATAAAATAAATCTCATCTCCAAAATTGACCCTCTCAAATACTTACTATCAAAGGCAATGCTCACAAAAAGAATGAAAAAATGGGTAATGATACTGTCAGAATACGACAGATCAAATATGTGGAGAGGAAAGCAATCAAGGGCCAAGTCATCATGGATTAATTAGCAGAAGCACCAATCTATTCATAGAACCCTCTCGTCTTAGAATTTCTAGATGAATTCATTTTTAATCTCAACGTAGTTAACCACTAGAAACTATACTTCGATGGCTCATACACACAGCATGGATTAGGAGCTGGTGTTTTCTTTATCACACCACAAGGGGATTGCATACCAAGGTCCTACAAACTAGCATTTCCCTGCACCAATAACATTGCAGAATACGAGGCTTTAACCATAGGTCTCAGGATAGCAGTACAGTGGAACATCATAGCTCTCAAAGTATACAGAGACTCCCAATTGATCATAAATCAAGTGAATGATGAATAACAGACCAAGGACGACAAGCTCACTCCATATAAGAAATTGGTGGATACTCTCAAAGAATCCTTCATCGAAATAACATTTGAACAGATTCCTAGAACCAACAACAAAGCAGTAGACGCCATGGCAACAATTGGATCCTTGCTCGATATCCCCCACAATGTTCCAAAATATGAATTCTCGATTGAGCAGCTTCTCATACCTACATTCGAGGTACCAAAATCAGAATATGTGTGTGAAATCGTTGGTCTCGATGATCCTTGGTATCATGACATTTACACATACCTTCATATAGGATTCATACCTGTCAACCTACCATCAAACCTAAAATGAACCTTTGTCAAAAAGGCATCCAGATTTTTCATCCTAGGAGATACCCTATATCGTAGGATCATAGAAGGAACCCTACTACGCTACTTAAATGTTGAGGAGGAATTAACCACTCTAAATGAAGTACATAATGGTATCTATGGTTCACACTCGAGTGGAATGACCATAGCTAAGAAACTGCTGAGGATGGGGTATTATTGGCCCACAATGGAAAGAGAAGCACATGATCATGCCAGAAAGTGTCTACAATGTCAGCAGCATGGGGACCTCATCCATGCTCCAGCTCAAGAGCTTCATCCTATCATCACACCATGGCCCTTTTCACAATGGGGACTTAATTTCATTAGGAAAATCACACCCACCTCATCTAACGATCACAAATTCATCATAACTACAACAAAGTACTTTACTAAGTGGGTGGAAGCCATACCCATGACGTATAGAACTGGGAATCAAATTTCAAAGTTCATCCTGAACTATCTCATATGCCGCTATGGTGTTCCACAAGCCATTATCTCAGATAATGGGACACCATTCAAGAATCAGGACGTCTATGACTTATGTAAAAAATTCAAAATCCAGCATCGCTTCTCTACCCCATACTATCCCCAAGGCAATGGCCAAGTAGAAGTTACAAACAAAACCATTTTGAAAATCCTCAAGAAAACAGTCAATGACGCAGGTCGTGACTAGCATTTACAGCTTAATCCCGTCCTCTGGGCCTATCGAACCAGTATCCACACACCCACTAGCGCCACCCCTTTTTCCCTGGTCTACGGATCAAAAGCAATACTCCTCATTGAGATCGAGATCCCATCACTTAGGATATCACTACAAAACCTCATCACAGATGAAGAGTACAAAGTATCAAGATTAAATGAGCTGGAGCTACTGGATGAGTGATGGATAGATGCCTTGAATCATTTGGAAGTATATCATAATAGACTCAAATGAAGCTACAATAAGAAAATCAGAAATAGGACATTCGAAGTCGGAGAACTGGTATTAAAAGAAAATTAGAAGAATGTCCCAAACCCAAGCAGCAAAGGAAAATTTGAAGAATGTCCCAAACCCAAGCAGCAAAGGAAAATTTGAACCCAATTGGTTGGGACCATTCATTATCACAACAAGTTATAAGTCAAGGGATTATCATTTCTCAACACCCGAAGGGGAACCTCTGCAAGAGCCCATGAATAGCTCTCATCTCAAAAAGTTTTATTCCTAAATCTTTCAAGGTATAGAACCAAGAAATCCAAAAAAGCAAAAAAAATCCTAAAAAATGGTTACTTCGGCAAAAACCTGGCAAACAAGCGTCTTGGTAACAACAAAAAAATCAAAAAAGCAAAAAAATCCAAAAAAATCATAAAAAGGATCAAAAATAGTAAAGAGACAAAAATCGTCCTCTAGTGAAAACCACTTCAGTGGCACTTTGGGCAAGTACCTCGGCAAAAACCTAGCAAATAGGTGCCTTGTGTAAATAAGCACTTTCCATCCACTAAGATCTTTTATGGCTTGTTCTACATCATCCATCTGTTATGCTTCCATCATCCATCACATTCAAATCTCCATTCATCACTCATCCACTCACATCCGCACCATAGCTTGGTCCTGTTTTTGTATCATGATCCTTTCTAGTACTACTCGGCCCATCCTCAAGGTCAGTTTGTCCTGCCTTTATCGGAGTAGTCTATTGCATCATGTTGGGGGCATGTTCTCATTGGATCGGATTCATGTATATTCTTCACGTCCTAAAAATCAGAAAATCCAAAAACATAAAAAAATCAAAAAACCCAAAAACATCAAAAATTATCAAAATCCCAAAATAGGTCAAAAATTCAAAAAGTCAAAACAGAGTCATCTAGTCAAACTACAAGTCTCTAAGCATTGAACATAGGCAAGGTTGATCTTTGATCATCCCCCAATACATTTAGGTCAGTCCTATAGGAATCTATCATAATAAACTGACATCTCATCATGTATACCATCATTTGTAAATCGGTCAACTTTTCAGTCAAACTATGTGGTCTCTATGTGTATAATGTAGGCAAGGCTCATCTATTGATCAGCCTCGAGGCCCCTAGGATAGGTCTTTAGGTTAGTCTCTTGGTCAAAATCTCAGAAAATCCCAAAACATTCAAAAAATCAAAAAATCAAAAACACCAAAAAAACCAAAAATAGCTTCAAAACATTGCAAAACTCCAAAAACATCCAAATATTTGAAAAAATCCATCCATCTCATCTCGCTTGCACCCACAATAACATCACTCATAATAAACTAATTGTCATCCTCAATCTTTGGTGCAGAAACAAGTCTAGTAGGTTGAAAGAGAAAACTCAAAACGTCAAGTCTTAGGTCTAAGTCAGTGCATAAGCAAATTGGTCACCTCTTTGTATCAGTAACCTATCATCCAATTGGTCCCATACTAATCATCATTTAGAATGCTTTGGATAAACAGAATGATGTGTCACCATCCACTAACATGTATGAGGATGAATCCTTCCTACAATGGGCATTATCTTTTGGCAATAGTTTTGGTCCTTATCCTTAGAAAAACACATCCTCTTTTTGTTAGCGGTATTGAAGAGCATCAATTTGTTTGTTTACTTCATCTTTATCTTTTGACTTATCTTATTCGCGCTCATTCCAAGGACCTCTCGATGATATTTGAACGAAGGATTTAGAGAAATAGGAATGGGGCAACAATCATTATCTTTTGTTTGCTATGCTTGTTGGACATTCTTGTAATATAACCTTAGCGAATACTTGCTTTGTTAGGTATGTATGGAGGAGGTTTTGCAAAACTTATTGACTATTGCATGGACAGGTTTACCTTTCCGTGTTTTGGTCTGAGGTGTTTCGAACTTCTAAAGTGCATCCTAGCAAGGTTTCTGTATGTCAGGTGTGAGCAAGAATACTCCTATCTACTTGTCAAGTCAAAGTCCATCACACTAGGTACAACACCATCCTAGTTTTCTATACCTTGATGCATTGTACCATGTGCGTTATCAAACATAAGAAAATTTGGCCCTTTGAAAATCCCAATTCCTCGGCAAGTAATCATCACCATCATTAATTGCATTTGCATCATCTTGTGTCTTGTTGAAATGACTTCTTCTTTCCTTGCTAACCGTACTAACAAGGTACTATGACAGTTGATCATCTTCACCATCATCGTCATCGATCCTGCATCCACAAAACCATTACCATATTGCATAAACATATCATATAGGAAACGCATGCATTGCATTTCAATCATCATATAAATAGGTTATCATAGGCATTCTTCATAGATAGGTGCATCCATTTCATCACATTTCATCCATTACATTGCTTTGCATTGCATTATATGAATCACTACATAAACATCCATTTACATTTCATAACCATTTCACATTATCACATACAACATAATCATAAACAATAGGTACATAGGAATTATAAGATAATCCATCACATACATACTAGCATAACATCATAAAGTCATCTCATGCATTAAGTCCATTTTTGCATAAAACATTATCATATCATTGCATATAGTACATCATATTAAATGCATCACATACATTACATCATCATTTAATAAGTTTAGGATAATAACATTTGTTATTCTAAGCATCTTAAAAAACCATTTGATTGGCATTACATAAAACCATCTCATTTTCATTACATAAAACCATCTCATCGGCATCATATCATGACCATCGTATTACATCATCCATGTCATCTCATAAATAGCATCATAAATCATTCATTACATAATATAAGCATAATTCATTACATCACATACAAAACGTACATCTATCCATAATCCGTTCATATATAAGCATGATTCACATAACATTTCATGTATATACTATATCATTTTGCATATTACATTCCACATCACATATCACATCACTATTTGCATCAAATAGATCATCATATAGACAGCATCATTGCATATCACATTTTGCATATCATAGGTTAAACATAATATAGATTTGTTAGTCATAATCATAATGCATACAACATCAGAAATAAATGCATCCATAAAAGCATCATTGCACAACATATAGAAGTAAAATCATCCATGCATAAATAAAGAGTACACATCGCATCACATTAAAATCATCATCAGCTCGTATATATATATATATATATCATCAATAACGCAACTGTCATAGTACAATAATAAATTAGATCACTGTAAATATATGTCAATCAATACAAAAGGCCCATCGAGCTATCAAAAATAAGCTCGTAAGGCACAAAAATTATCGTATCATCCTGATCAAGCTATGTCCCTGTGGATGCTACCCTCGCCTCTATCACCATGACCCTCTACTGGTCTGTGGCTAGCGCGCTCTAAGTACTCTAGGACCCGCTCTACTCTAGGTACAGCCTCATGATAGTACCTCCAATAGTACTCGGCCTCTTAGACGGCATCCCTATAAGATCGAACTAACATTGTACCCTGGGAGGAGGAGGCTACCATGCTCTCTAGGTGTTCTCTCCTGCCTAGCTCTGTGGCTACCTGCAGCTCTGCAGCCTGTCTCTGTTATACGGCATGATCCCTCTTGGCCCTGAGCTGCTCTCTCTCAGCCCTTACCTGATCTCTTTTGGCTATCATGGCCTGGACTTGGGCCTGCAACTACGCAATCAAAGTATCATGTGCATCTTCCTGTCCTACTGGATGTACCTGTAGCTACACCCGAGGTGGATCCTTGCCTCGTGGTGGTGGAACTGGTGGCACCTGCTGCTGGTCCTGCATGTACACATCTCCCTAATCTGGCTAGACTAGAGGCACAAATGTTAGATCCTGTCGAATGTCAACTCTCCATTATTATCCTCCCCCTCTGCCTTTGACTCTTTGCAGATCCAGAACTACACCTAGAATCGTCAACCGAAGCAGAGGCTGGAACCAATCCCTATAGGCTTGAGTCATTCCTGGATCCACGCGTCCATGACTATAAGCCCATGGCCAGGCTACCAGCTGCCTGAAGTTGTCCACCACCTCTAAACCAGGAATATACCACCCCCATGACACCTGTGTCATGGAGTGGGCGAAAATGACTACATAATCATCATCTGGGCGATCTTGAGGCTCCCCGAACTGATGTTGCATGCACCCGGGCAGGTACCTCTCAATCATAGTGTGCTCTTACCCCTGCATAAAATAGTCCTAGCAGTAGTAAAACATCTGATCAGCATCATCGACCCATCTGGGCCAACCAAGGTACAGTCGCCAGGTAAAAGTCTGCATCTCATCCAAGACCCTCCTCCAATAGGAGATCTTGTGCTCACCAATGTGTGTGAAGGACACACCACATCTGTATCGCCACATGAGGGGATCATCTGGAACCATCAGAACTAAAACAACATGTGGATGTAGCACAACAATGTGCTCCCACGCCCAGACATGAAGAAGAGTCACCCCTGCTCTGAGTGCTCTGCCATCCATGTAGACATACTCATGGAGGTCTCTGTATAATGAAGCTAGAAGAATAGGCCCCCAAGCAAAAAAAATCGGCCTATCTTGAACCATCTGCTCCCAGCAGGATCCCTAGCTGGGATTGAAATATCACCCTCATCTGTTAGGGGCAACAAGACCCGAAATGATGGTTGCAATCATCTAGCAATAGGGAGGTGCCAAGATCCTGTGCCACTCAAGCTCTATCTGCCCCTCGCAAAAGAAAATCTCATCTGTGGTGAGGACTCTGAAGCAGGCCTCATGCCCCTTGTCCATGTCAAAAATTGCTCGACGACCGTGAATCAACAATCGCAAAATATGCCAAACGTCCTCCAGGGTGACAGTGGCCTCACCAGTGGGAAGATGAAACGAAGAAGTCTCATTGTGCCATCTCTCGGCCAGTGCTGACAACATCCTTAAGTGAGTGCGCATGGGCGTCGTGTAAGCAATGTACCATAATCTTGCAATCTGAAGTTGATTCTGGTCCCTATCGCTCAGGTCCCGCAAGTAGCCAACCAAGTCCCACGACCTGTGCTCCCGAGAGTAGAGCTCCCTCGCCGCATCTTGCATCAAGGAAGGTCACCATATTAATTTTTTTGAAAAATTATTCTCTAAGCGTGCAAAAAACCTTTCTAGCGGTGCAACTCATGATGGCATCGTAGTTTGATTTATAATCAAACTCCAGCACTAGGGCTTAAAACAAAAAAATTGCACTATCGAGGTGCACTTTCTCATTCAGCGGTGCACTTTGGGCAAAATCAGGATCGTCGCGTTGCACTTTTCAAATCCCCTCACCAGCCCCGAGCTCAGTGTCAAAGTTTTCAAACTCTTAACTGCACTGTCACCACGCTATTTAGCACCACATGACAATTTGATTTCCGAGTGGCGCTATATAGCGCCGTTGCAAAAGGACCAACCTTTAAAAGCATTAAATGAAGCAATAAATGAAAAATGAAGCTTGGGTAAGGACCACTTACCAATGCCCCGATGTCAAGTGGCCGTCGTTACGTCCAAACTTGATCAGAAATGTGTAGGGGAAGTTGTCGTTGCACCATATCGTCAGGAGGTCAGAGCTCAAATCTTGAGGTTACTATTGGAAGTGTTTGAAAATGACTTGAAAGTGACCCCTCAGGCCCCTTTTAAGCCTAAAAATTAGGGCTTTTTCACCCTGATTGGCTGTCCTGCTAGGGTTTTGGATCCCCGAACCTATTTTTGTCTAGTTGAGGCTTGTTTTTCATCATTTTATTGTGTTTAGACACATTTTTGGCCTCCTCGGCGCTTTCGGACCTATCAGGTAATTTGTCCTATTTTTTTGCAAGATTACCCAAAAATTGAAATTTTCATCCAATCTCTCGAAGGGGCATTATAATGGCATGTTTTCTCTCGCCGAACAGTAGTGGGGCAAGTTTTTAAATATCAAAAATTCTGGCTTCGATTAAGATCGCTTATTCTTTGAACCAATGCAACAAGTACATTGATTCAAAGAGGGGAAAAATGTAGACACGTAAAATATACTGGTTGACATTGTGCATCTGATCCTGACTACTAACATCGTTTCATCTTGAATCATCCCTCTGTCTAACCATTTAATCAAATCTCCTTATCTGATTAAATTCATCAATATTCCTCTCTTAATTGAATAAATCATTTTATCTAATTAAGTCAATCCCTTTTGTTAATTAAATCAATCCATCTGATCTAATTATCCCTATTTAATTAAATAATTAATTTTATTTGATTAAATCTCTAAAGTATATCCATTAAATTAAATAAATTAAAACCTTATTTGATTTAATCTAACACCATCCCTTTTAATTAAATAAATCAAAATTCTTATTTAATTAATCTCTTATCATATTCCTCTCTTATTTGATTTAAATAAATCCATAAATTTGAGTCAAATAGGTCACATCATCTAACCTCTCTTATTAAATTAATTAACCCTTGATTAATTTAATCTCATCTCATGTCCCATCCTCTAGATTTTGCAAGTTGCACATGAAAATAGATTTAATTCATTTATTAAATCTCTATTTTCCTCACAAGGCATCTTTTGGAATATTCTCCAAATTTGAATTCAAAAATTCCAAGTCAACATGTACATCCAACAAGGTAATAACTTCATCTTACATGTCCTTTGTCTTGAGCCAAGTGGAATTTATTGCAATTTCCCTTCCCTCTTGCAAGTCATTTCAACAAATTTGAAATTCAAAAATATGCATTTATTGGCACAATCCCCAAATCTTGCACATCCTCCATCCATTCATAGATTGACAAGTGGCATCATGCCATTGGATGAATGTTAGTCCCACATTACTCAAATTTGAGCATTCATCCATCTTGGCATTCTATAAATAAAGAGCTCATATCCTCATTTCATCATCCATAAATTATGCAAAGTTATTATGCTAAAATATTTAGCCATTTTTTCATCTATCACCATTGAGTTCTTAGCTAAGTTTTTGCAGGTTTTTGGCTTGGAGCTCTCATCCTTCATCAACATAGTGGATCAATCACCATCAACATATCAAGCTTGCATCTTAGGAATTTGGAAAGGGCCAATTTTCACATCAAATTGGCACCAATTCCCCCATGGGATCATGTGTTTGCTATTTTAATTAGGATTGAATCTATATTTTCTTGTTTTATTGGGTTCTTCATTGTTTTCTTTCCTAATTTGAAGTTTTTAAATGGATTTCATGGGGAATCCTTGTTTTAGCTTGCAATCTCTTGTTTAACTTGTTTATTCTTGTTGTTTTGCAGGTACTAGGATTGGGGTTTGCACAACGTGATAGAGAAACTTTGGCATTGAGGATTCAAATTCTAAAACATGAATTGCAAGAAGAGAAAGAAAACACAAAGAAATTCCAAGGAAGAGACAATCAAAGTGGCTAATGATATCTTTGATGATGTGTTGAAACATAGAATGACAAAGTTGGTGAATAAAGCTGACATTGTATGGGATGTTTACAAGAATATCCATGAGGCCAACATAAAATATATGCAGGTTCAAAAAGAATTCAAAACTAAGTGGAATAAGTGGAGCACTAGGGTGGGAACATTAAAGAAATGATGCCTCAGATTTAGGAAGACCCTGAAGCTCCCACCAACATTCCTAATTTATTGAAGCAACTGATTTAGTGAATGAAATCACAACTTTTCATGGAAAGTTGGGAATGCAACTTTAGAACAAATTGAGAATGTTCATAGAAATGGAAGGGTATGATATGCCCAAGATATTTAATGATAGAGGTGAATTGAAGGAGTTTTCTAAATGGAAGGAAGAGTTGGGAGATCTGTTCCCTCATTCTAAGATGATGCTTGGTGTTGTTGATTATTCTATGTCGAATCCTTACATAGATAATATGACAAGAATAAATATGAGGATGGATACATTTTTCAAAGAGGCCAAGGTGCTAATTGATGCAAGGTGAAACCAACATAACATAAAAGTATAGAATTTGTTGGATATGAAATGGCCAACAGAGGAGGATTATAACACATGGCTTGAAAAATTTACAGATTAAGCCTATGTTGAAGTATTTGAAAAACTTGTATCCTCTCAGTAATGAAAATTGATGATAAATGTGGTGATGTCAATTGGGAAATATAATTTTTTTTTTAAGTCTATAAATATGGTGAGTAATAGATGAGAGATATACAATGCATAACTTGGAACCGGTAAAAATTAGGATTTTGCTAAAGTATGGATAAAATATATTTTCTCCCCAATTTGAATTTGGTGACAAGGATGCAGACATGGAGATTTGTTTGTCTCTTATTCTTTTCTACATTTTATGTTTTTCTCTCATTTATGCTTGAGGTATGTGGATACAACTTTGGAGAATGTGGATATTGCTACATCATATTGAAGATGCCTTTTGGAAGGTGGAATATGATCTCTATCGAAAAATGAAAATGGTTTTTGTCTCATGTACATTTCCCTCCATCTAAAAATACAAATATAACTAAAAATGGAATGTATTTTGTATCGGTCTAATAGAGAAGAGACGTGTACTTTTTTTCTTGAAGCTTGTTTTGCTCCTTCATTTCTATAAGAAGGAATTCAAGGGAAAAAGTACGAGTTTGTTTTTTTGTATTGATCATAGAGAATTTTGTAAAGAGAATACAAAGAGTATTTTAGAGTTTTGTCTTAGGTTTTGAGTCAATCAAGTTGTATATGTAATTTTTGATAATAGTACTAGCAAATGAATTGAAAATGGTTCAAATTCAAAGTCATTTCTCTTCTATTGTACTTCATGGATTATGAATAGATGATCAAAGATTATCTTATTTGTCTCCATTGATTTCTGATGGTTGTGTAGCTTTGTTCTTTCTTTTAATTCAAGGAATTAATGAAAATTATTGAATGGAGCTATAGGTTCATGTAAATTGAGTACTAGAATCTTAATAAGAAGTTATGGTAGAGGATATAATGTTGAAATACTATAATGGAGTGTTATCAAAGCTTAATAATGCTATGTATTAATCTATTGTCAAATTATGTTTGCATTGAGTCTAACTCCACTCCTAGGATAGGGCACTGATATAAGTTGTGTATTCATAATGCATCTCATTTATCATTTAGTAGAAAATCAAATTTATAACCAAACTTTCACGATAAACTACAATTTTTTAATTTTTATTTTGAATGGTTTTATTCTCATGCTCTAAGTGTTGAGTGTTGTTAAGGAGTAGCTAGCTTCTTTGATACATTCCATTTATTGAGCTATCATATGAGAATTTATATGTTATTTACAATGTACTCAATCATTAGGTGCAGAGGTCTTTAAATACATTGTGGGATCACCCTCTCAGGTCTTGCAAATCCTAAAGTGTAGGAGGAAATCATTATTGCTTTCACTCGTTCATTGGTCAATCCCTTGAAGTTGCTGAGAATTGGAAACGGAAAACTCCATAGGCTTCCTTGAAGACCAACTTGGTTCTTAAAAAACAACCAACACTCTCTATCTCTCCTCTCCCTCCATCTCTCTCCCTTCCTCCCTCTCTCCCCTCTCTCTCTCTCTCTCACACACACCCCTCTCTCCCTACTTATCCTTCCTACCTCTCCCTCCCTCCCTACCCTCTCTAATTATCTCTATATCTTCTCTCTCTACATCTCCTTCCCTCTCTACTTATCTTTATCTCCCCCTCCCTCTCTTTACCTACCTCTCCCTCCATCACTTTGTATCTCACCTATGTCTCCCTCCCTACCTATTTCCCTCTCTACACTTTATCTCTCCTCTCCCTCCCTTTACCTACCTCTCTAACTCTCTCCCTCCCTTACTCCTCTTTCTCTCACTCTCTCCTCTCTATCTCACAATTCTCTCTCCCTCCCTCTCAATCTCTCCTCTCTATCTCACCACTCTCTCTCTCTCACCTATATCTCCCTCCCTCCCTCCTTCCCACTCTACTTCTTTCTATCTCTCCTCTACCTCCCTCTCTCTACCTCACCCTCCCTCCTCTTATTTCTACCTCTGTAGTGCCCATCCATTCTCACTATGGATGTGCAGGTAGTTTGGATTTGGAACTTGGAGATGAAGGTAAAATAATAGGGATATTTAAAGTTATGTGCTAATGATGTTAAGCAGTTGATGTTGTATAGTATGAATTTATGGACTATGTGTGAAGGTTAGGATAAGACTTATTATATAGGTTTAAGGATAGGTTTTTCATGATGTGAGTGTCTTTTTATATGTATATCTGTATGCACGACTGTTTTGTGTGGTGCAGGTTGCAGGTACTAGAAATCCACTCCACCTAAATTGGAAAATTTGAGCATGCCTTGAAACCCAATGGATAAGTTGATAAGAGATAACACTTGGTCCCCTACCCTAGTCATCATCCTTGAAGAGGATGAGTATTCGATCTGATACCTTGTCAATGTTGTCATCTTTGTCTATGGTCAGTTGGTGTTGCTTGAGGTCTTTCTTTTCAACCCTGGTTAGGGTTCTGGTAATTGATTGGAATTTGGTTTATTTAATTTCAAATTGTTTGATAAATGATTTTGGTAATTTGACACATTAAAATAAATTATTGAGTTCAAAAGGGCATACATTTGATAAATAAATATAGATGTATATATATATAATCATGGCTTATAATAAACTAAATTATAATGTAATGCTGAAATTAATAAATAATAAAAGGGTAAGTAAATAAAATATTATAAAGTTGGTTTATAAAACTAATTATAATATGTAAATAATGGTGGTAAATGGTTTTACCCATTTGTGTGAAACTGACATCTATTATAGGGTATGTGTAGGATCATGATGGGCCAAAAAGTGGTGATATGATAGGTATGTGTATGGTATGTGGCTGACAACTTTTTCTTACCCAAAATTGATGAAATGAAAAAGGTTTTTAAAGGAGATTCTCAGCTTTCCACCAATATAAATTATGCTTTACTTTGAATTTAATAAATAATTATTATTCATTTTCTATTTGAATTATGACTAAAGTCTTGATTGATAGGCTGATTGAAAAACATCTATAGCTTTCAAATGGAACCACATTTTTGAATCCAAAACATGTGTCACATTCTATGCTTCACATAATATAGGATTTTAAAAAAATGAATTTCATAAAGTTTTGACCAAGTTAAGGTGGTCAGACATACGAGTTTTTATATTTTTTTTAAGTTGTAATAAAAAAATCATAATTAATTATTTACTTGGAAAATAATTACAAAAAATATGCATCACATTGAGACATGAGTCCTCTAATTATATCTAAAATCTTATAAAAAAAATATTATCATTTTATTGTGGTTAGGGTGTCCAGACAGACACCTACTTATTTTTTCCCTAAAATTTAAGTACTACTACATTGAAATTTCAAATTTTCACTAAATAGATTTTTTTTAAGAAATAAACCTAGTATTTTAGAAACTACATTCAATTTTCTATAGATTCTATTCTTACATATTTTTGAAATAATATAGATAACTTATTCAAATTTTTATGTCAAGTTGCCTAACTCTGATAGTTTTGAATTTTTTGCCACTTAAGGACCTATTTTTTCCATGATGATCCTACACATACCCTATAATTATGAATTTTAAATGAAATATCTTAATTGACTATTGATTTAATAAATTAAATTAAAACCTAACAATAGTCGGTTGGGATAATTTTGGTAATTCCTGTACAACCATCATTTGGCCTTTTTCTTGTAAATGTGTTTGTCTTTAGGGGATGCTTGATTCGGTAAATGTGGGGAGAGAAATTGGTCAGTAAAATATCTTAGATTGTTGATTATGTTGGGGGATGGAGAAATTGGGGAAAAGGAAGGAAAGAGCTAAGGTTTTTGGACATGTGAGAGGAGAAAGAGCATCTAATTACCGTCTATTCTTTGCAATATTTACAATTCTGGGTAAGTTGGCATCTCCTCCTTAACCCATAGCTGCCAGGGGAAATTGCATTTGTTTTCATGCTATTATATGTTCCTATTGTGTGTCATATTTGATGCAAATATTGCAATATTGCTCCCTTATTTGTATTTTCTTTGTACATACATTTTAAAATAATCATACTATTCTTAGAGTCTTAAATTCCCCTATGTGTTGTTTGTTGCATAATGTCTCCTATTTTAGGTATTTGATATTGATACCAATACGTGGTGAATCATTTCTCTACATACAAACTTCTTAGAATGGTCTCTACTCTTATCTAGAATGATACTTCTCAATCCACACAGTTTTGTCATATATATAATGGTATATTACATATGATAAATACACTCAATTGTTCTCTGAATTTTCCTATTGGTGCATATTGTATACATGTATGTGTAAACATAAGTCACATCATTTTAGGATCCAACAAAAAAGAGAAGTGTTGTTGGAAATACTTAGCTAATTTTCATCTATGATCCAGAGGTTCCATAGGTTTAAACTACATCTTAGTAATAAGGTTTAGGGTGTCCCCACAATAGCTAGCATGGGCATGAAGGTCAACCATGCACACCTAATGATCTTATATATGTATTACAATAAGGATGTGTGAGGTATGCGCAACCCTCAACCACTAAACTTGTATGACTACATGTGCCTAGAACACAAGAAAAGCTTACAATGTTAGGATGTGTTCTAGAGTGCTTCATTAAATCAAAGATTTTGAGAGATTCCTTGAAAAATCTGTTTTTGCATATTCTGTAATCATTTCAATTCACTCCATGAGATAGACATCTCTTCAAGGAATTTTGTTAATTAATTTAGGTGTTTTGTCTATGATCCCACACCTTCGATATATGTCTTCGAAAACATTTCCAACTTTAACATCTAACAAAAATCCCCCTACCATTATGCTTCAGTGCATGTCCATAGACCGTTCCCAATCTCCCATTTTTTTCTCTTAATCAGGGAGGACTCTGGTAAAGAATTTGGCTTTACACCTACCAGTCACATTTCCTTGAAATTTTCTTAAGCCTTTTCAACAAATATCAATGGTGCATACGCTGCAATCATCTCCCTCCATGTGATGAAATCCCTTTGAGGCCTTCTGTCAAATAGTTCAATGTTGGGTTGTGCATCCATCCTCTCATACTCCCTTACTTGTGCACCTTTGTTTTTGTTGCAGCATGGTGTTGGCCATATTTTGGCAATTTAAGAGTTTGATAAATTTATTTTATGGTTGAAGCTTGTAGTTGGGAATTTGATAATATTTTTTATGATTGCTTTGATAAATTATATTATGAATTGTATTTGTCATATTATGAGTTTGATAAATGTATATTATGAATTGCATATCATTTGGAATTAGATGTTACTATGATTTATTTTTGGATTTTGATAATATTATGATTTCATCTTGATCGATAATATGTTATATATGGAATGGATTTAGATAATAAGATGATTTCATTTTATCTACATATATATATATATAATATTTTTATTGCATTTTATGGATAATATGATATAGACATGTATGTATATATTACAATATATTGTAGTTAATAATAAAAGAATGTTATAGAAGAAATACAATGATATACTCTGGTTAAGGGTGAAAGAATGTTATTTAATAAAGAATTTTATTTGGATAAATATTTAATTAATTATGGATAAGAGAAGTGTATTTTAGTAATTTTCCTAGTTGTGATCTTGTTATGTTATTATAACTAGATTCATACTTGTCAAATCAAGTACTGAATTAGTAAGGACAAAAATCTAATTTGTAGTTAATTTTAGGTCATCCTCACTAAAAGAGAATATATATATTTTTGTATTGTTAGTAAACTTGTGTTTAAAGAAAACAAGCTATCTAACTAAAAATGGTTATCTCTAAATCAAATGTTGTAAGATGATTCCTTCTAGTAGTATTCTTTTATAACCATATCTTAAAGGATTTATATATAGGTTAAATTATAAGGTTGGTTTTATGGTTAAAATGTGTAACACCTTAAACATGATTGGTATTTCATGTATCCTTGATCATTATTATAGTTTCAGATATATATATATTATAATAGTATATTAATAGTAAAAGATAATGCTTAGAAGAAATTAAAAGGTTATTTAATGAAAAGATTAAAAAAATGTCATTTAATTAAATACTTCAATTGGAGAGTTATTATTAAGATGAATATTTATATTGTTATAAGTAAAAGAATTGATTGATTAATTGAGTAAATTGATTTACTTCACAAATAGGTAGTTGGCAGTTAGGGTATTGTAAATATTCAATGAGGGTAAAATCTTAGGTATTGATTATTTAATTTAAATGATTCCAATTAAATGATAAATGATTTTAATTGGATAGTTGTTAAATTGAGCATTTAATCTATTATAGATGAAGGAACGAGGCAATTATTATTAAATTGAGTATTTTATTTGCTATAGATAATTGGATTGTACTTTCGTTGTATCATTTATTGTAATATGATGTAATCTTCCCTCATGTACTAAGGGAAGCATTGTTGTAATTATTGTAATGATGTAATAGTTATTGATGACTTAATCTTGTAATGAGTACTATAAAGTAATGTGTCTTGCATATGTTAGTTAGCTAGAAATGATCTTTAATGTTGATTATCAGTTTTCACATTATGGAGGTAAGTAATGTAGAATCATTTAATGCAGTGCATTAAAATGAACCTTGCATGTTTAAATGTTCTTGTAATCTTGATTTGTGAGTAGCACAGTCGAGGAACCTTAGAGGACCTAGGTTTGGATTAGTATGTCATGCTATGTTAAAAAAAGAAAAAAAATGTTCCATTAATTTGTCATAGGTAGTATTGTCCTCTAGGGTTCCTTGGCAAGGGTGTTATAGCCTCTCCTCTCAGTCTTCTCCCTTTTTTCCCTCCTTCCCTCCCCCTCTTTCTTTCTTAATCGTGCTTTTATCTATCTCACCATTCTCTCTCTCACACTCCTCTCCCTCCCCCCTATATCTCTCTCAATCACTCCTTTCTTTCTCACCATTCTCTCAATCCCTACCTATAATGCCCCACCGTGTTGAACCCAAAGGACAACATAATGTTGCACTAATTTTTATTTTTTTTGAAAGCAAAACATTGTGTTAGATAAGCTTGTACATTTATTACATTAAAGAAATTATACATTTACTAATTCATCCACGTCCTCTGGGGTACACGAGACAGTCATTACAATTTTGAAACTTTAATTAAATGAAAGCAAATGAAAATTGAGACTACATAATGATAACATACAATCATTAATGATCACATGTGAATAAAACGATACACCATTTTATAAGAATTTCAATTCACAAATCCATAATACAATGGTGGAGCATATTTCCACATATACAACATATCCGATAATGGCTATCACATAAGGTTTACAAAGATAGAATAATACATTACAACTATTTTTAGGAGTACATTACATCACTTTAGGAGTACATTACATTACTTCAGGAGTAACTTACATTACTTCAAGAGTCCATATGCATCCTATCATGCAGAGGAAAAGATACATCCAATACAAGGTCACATAAAGGAACATGGTACAAAAGAACTGAGGTAGAGTCCTGGATTAACTGCATCGACATGAACTCAAACTAGGGACCCAATGGGGTGCATAGCATATTCCACCCAACCATGTGGACCCAAAGGCCCACCCCCTGTGCTAGGAGATGACAAGAAAGGGCCCATGACCAAGACAGACAAGCAAAACAATCGCAAGACCCAACCACAAGATCAACCAAAAACATATCATACAACACTCTCAAAAACTGCTTAGAAGGTGACTTCTTCCCAAAGCATACAAAGGAAAAGCAAGGGATTTCATGACACCAATATTCATTTTCGGTCAACTGGAGGGTACATAAATACTTGGGTTCCCCAACCATCTCAAATTATGACTACCGGGAAGACAAACCATAAAGTCTCCTTAGTCAAAATTTAACACAAAAGGAAGACTTACATCATGGAACCACAAAACGACTATATAACTTCCATAACTCACGAAACGACAAGTAATAAACAAAAGAAGCAATATCATAATGGGACATTCAAACTAAAACAAGATAACATAATCAATTTAATGCAACATCAAACACAATTACCAATAGTAAATGATCCATTAGAGCATCCAAGGAAAATCTCAATATCCTCCTTACATGATATCCAAACAATTACACTTTGGCTAATAACCACTTAATACAAACCAAACACAAAACAAAACCAAGCTTTTAATTTAACACAAATGTTCACTCTAACTACCTCCATAAAGAACTCTCAACTAGCTCACAACTTCACCCACATTCAACAATCAATTCTAATATGTACATGATTAAATAAGTCATGTCAATTAATTAAGTCCTCATAAATGATTCTTTAAAATATTAGTAAATGAATAATGTTAACTTAATAAATATTTTATTAACTTGATTTAATAATTAGAATGCATTCAAATTTTAATTAACTTCACTAAATTTACTAATATTTTCTATCTTTATTAATGGACACGTGAATATATTTAATGGATAAACCTGAAAGAATAATAAAAAATCATATATATTCTATCTATTATTTCACTAAGAAGTAATTTAAAATAGCTAAGGAAATAATCGGAGCACATTTTCTTGATATCCCACTAATCATTTTAAAACATTTAAATAATCTTTTAAGTTTTAGTAAGGATCAATAGCAATAAGTTTCAAAGAATATTTGAACCCTCATTACATTTCTCTAAACATTATTAATAAGATGATTATTGATTAGACTATTGCCCTTTAGTCCTAAGAATATGATAACTCATTATTATTTGATTTATTTATTTTCCTATTATTTATTTATTTCATCAATTATCCATTTCTACACAAATTAAAAAGTATATACATATCCTCTATATGCATATATATAAAGTCTATTTTCTTTAGGAAGTAATTTGTTGTATAATAATAATAACAATTACTTACATCTTAATGCTTTATTTTCTATATATTTTATTTTACTCCATAACAAGGGAGTCCTTTCCCTCAAAGGAAATAAAGTAATTCTCTTTCTTTATTAATCTTTTCCTTATCATACTCTTATCCTAATTAATATACTCATATTAAAAGATGGGGGGAATGTATTCTACATTCCTTTAGTTAAGGAATCTTTAAACATAAAGCATACGTGGGATCTCCCTTAAGCTAGGGTTGGGAACCATGAGTACTACTAAGGAAGTTTATCGTATAACTAATCAAAGACTAGCACTAAACCACTCTACAAACCCTTATAATATTTTATTTATTTCATTAATAAAATCATAGACTAATTTAGTGGGCTTACTTTAGACATTTTAAGAAATGGAAGACTAAGTCATATGATTATTATTTTATTTTATTCATGTATTTTAAGTCATGAATTCACTTACTTAGGAGAGTTAGGAGGCTATGACTTACAGATTTATCTATCCTTCATAGTTCCCACTATTCTTCTCTCATGTCATTTAATTTGTTTAAAAACACACCAACCTAAGCTCCTCACGTGACTCCAGCTATTATTTACCATTGTTAGTTTCTTTTTATTTCTTTGTGAAACGTGGAAGCTATTTACCATTGTTAGTTTCTTTTTATTTCTGAGAAGGCTGGAAAACTTCACGTAAATGCAATTGGCATGAGTAAAGCAACAGATTATTTAAACCTTTAAAATTCCTATGATGTTCAAGTGTCGCGGCTAAGACAGGCTGGAAATGGAATCAAAGAGATTATATAAACCTCTACAGCATTCTAATTTCAAGTACTGCAGATGTGATAGGTTGCCAACGATGTCAGGGAGGTTGTTAAAAGTTATACATTCTCTCTAAAACCTAAATACTTCAGTTGTGACAAGTTGTGAATGGTATCAGGACATTATTTAAAATTCATACACCCTCCAAAGTCTAAGTTCTGCAGTTGCGATGGGTTGCCAATGAAATCAGGAAGGCTACTTACGCCTCTAAAGTCTTCTATGTTCGAGTCTTGCGGCTCTGACATAATTCTAATGGTATCACTTGGGTTTCAGAATTTGCAGTTGCAGACTGGTAACCCCAAAACACAGAATTATGCAATGCTCCCTACTAACACTGTGGTTGCTAAGGATAAGGGCCTGATATTGCAACTGGGGTTAGCTCCAAAGTATACACTAATGTTGCATACTCATTTAGTGGCTGAGACAGGTTCAAATGAAGCTAGGAGATCTTAAGAGTTCTCCCTCTAATTTGAAAAGGTTCAGGAGGTCCACCCTGAGAACTGTGAAAGCTTAAAAGCTGAAGGCCATATATATGCCAGCAAGGGCAGGCAGAGAAGGATTTTGGAAATTTTAAGAAAGGAAACTCATGGAACAGTTGACTGAGATAGTTCTAGTTTCAACTGACCTCCTTCTCATGAAATCTCATTCATATTACATTCTTGCACGACCTTATCATAGTATAAGTGATTATGACACTGCGGGATGCTGCTACATGACATCAGTCAAGAAAAGCTAGAGGCCACAGGATTTCGTGTTACCATTCTTGGGCTGGGATAGGTTAGGAATGGTGTTAGGGACTTTATTTAAATTTAAACACCCTCCATCATCTACTCACTGCAATAGTGATAGGTTTCCCAAGGAATAAACATGACGAATGCAGAATATGCACATAATGGAGTTTACAAGGAAGCTCTCAAAATATTTCATTCAATGAAGCACTCTGAAACATGGCAAGGCAAGCGACTGCTTGACTGATTACCTCAAGGAAATATGATCTCATGGGACGCAATGATCGTAGGAGATGCACTAAATGGATTGGTGGGAGGAGTTTTAAATACTGTCAAGCAAATGCAATGGTAGGAGTAAGACCCGAACCCCACCTTAGCCAGTATCCTAACTACCTGTGCCAATATCAAGGCTTGGAACAGGTTATGGCATCGACCACAAAAGAGGGTAGGCAATATTTTATCAGAAGATGTGGGAAAGGTATGAGCTTTGGCAAGACACGAAATCTTCTAACAACCGAAATGGAAGCTGAGACAGCTGGAGAATTTAGGAATACTATCAATAGCCAATGCAATCTAAGGAGAGCTCTTACCTATTGTGTAAACTTATTAATCTCTTACCTCTCTCTTCCCCCTCTTTCTCTCACTCTCTCCTCTCTATCTCACAATTCTCTCTCCCTCCCTCTCACTCTCTCCTCTCTATCTCACCACTTTCCCTCCTCTCTCTCTATCTCACTTATCCCTTTACACCTCTCCCTCCCTCCTCTCTCTCTCTCTCTCTCTCTCTCTCTCTCTCTCTCTCTCTCTCTCTCTCTCTCTCTCTCTCTCTCTCTCTCTCTCTCCCTCTTTACTTCTCTCTATCTCACCACTCTTTCTCTCTCCATCTCACTCTCCCTCTTATCCCTCCCACTCTCCTTCCCTCTCTCTACCTACTCTCCCTCCCCCCTCTTTCTCTCTTACTCTCTCCTTCCATCTCTCTCTCTCTCTGACACACACACACACTCGTTCACCTCTATCTCCTCCTTACCTCTCCCTGCCTCCCAACTCTAC
>VDFB02270651.1:715550992-715564675 GCA_007258455.2 Sequoia sempervirens
TGGTTTTAAATCATTTTTTTCCTCATTATTTCCTTCATTTTATTATTCGGCTATCATCCTTCATTATGAATTCATTTAGAAGCATATACATCTCTGCATGGGTTCAAGCGTTAATTGTCAGGATTGCAGCTAGGGTTTTCTTGATTGAGTTTTCTTCACTAAATTTTTTAGTATTTCATTATTTTTCCCTTTATTCTTTATTTGAAGATTAGAGTTAATGCTTTGAATATTTGCCTACTCTTTTTTTTTAGTCTTTATGGAATAGGTTTGGTTTTAAGTACTTATGGTATGTCATCTTTTTTGTTTATGCGAACCCTATTTGTTCATTTATGAACCGTAGTTCATTTTATTGTTCTCTTTAGGAAATGTGGGTACCTTTCATGTTTCTTGTGTCTGTAAAGAATATAAAATCCTTGGTTATCCTACACATAGATAGGGAATACCTTTGAGGAATGTTCATGTTTATCTATGTTTACGCGAGGGTTTTTACCTTGGCTATTTTGAAACTAGACAATGGATGTATATGTGGTTTCCACCAAGTAAATTCTAGTAAGATTCCTTATTTTAAATGTACTATCGGTTATTCTTCTGGATTGTGCATTTTGAGGGTCCAATTTTTGAGTTACATGCACGGTTAAAAACATCACACATACAAAACCTTAACTACCCCACTCTTTGTAGTGTCAATGTAATAAATAATGCACCCTACAATAATTTCTTTGTAACCTTGTTGAATAATCCTACATGTACAAAATGTGTGAACTCCCAAGTATTGTTTGCTCAGTTAGCTATTTTTGATGATAGCACAATGTGATGAAACATCAAGTTGAAATGATATTGAAAACCTTTAATATTGTATGGTTGAGGTTTATACCCAACCTTACAAAGACTCATGTTTTGTTTGCATGAGAATGAAAATAACCCATGGGTATAAGGTTAAAATATCAAAGCCATTTGCTAGGTCAGAAATTTTTATTGAACTTACAAGTGAAAAAAATTATTCCCACTTGTAGGTTTGGGGTTTTCCATTAACCCAACAAAAAAAATGAATTTTCTCTTTGCAAGTTGATTAAAATTTAGTGACTTGGAAAAGTTTGAGTTCTTCCCGCATTTCTAGGGTCGAGTTTTTTTCCAACTTGACAAATAAAAACAAACATTAACTTGTATAATCATTAAAATTTAATGAATTGACAAGAAAGAAAAGTGATCTCCCAAATGAAGGATTGATAATTTTCAATGACACTACAACAAAAAAAAGACATCTCAATCCACTTGCAATATCATCAATTTTTTAGCGCATATGCACATTTTTTGCCAAATTTTCTCTAACACTGGAATTTTTTCAGTTTTTCTAAGTTGACCCATTGTACTCCATTTTCCACACCCATCATGCTAAAACCATAGTTTTCATGCAATCACTATATATTTTTTCCCTCATTGTAATTTATAAATATTCCAATATTTTCCTAACATGAGCAAATTTTTAATCATGTTATGTAGTTTTCTATGCATGCTTTTTGAGATCTTTTTCCTGAATTATTGCAAAGTTAGTATCATGTTAATGTCAGATTCATCTCCTTCCAAGGGGATAACTATGAATTACAAATATCAAGGTGTTTTTCTACCTACAATGGTTTCATCAAATGTTGATGAAATCAAGGATACAGAGATCGATCCTGTGGACATGTCTAAGTTCATTGAGAAAACTAAGAAACAACCATAGATAATCAAATGAAACCAATTATTCAGAGTAACTTACATCTTATGACCTCATTTCTAGTAGTAGCTCAAAATCCTAAGTTTGTACTACAAGTTGCCTCTCACTACAAAAAAGAAGATAGGAAAGTCTATGATTCAAATGGGAATGTAATGATGGAATTAGATGTATAATTATTTGACAAAGCATTTGTGTGCCCAAGTGCTAACACATATGTAGAGATTTCCAAAGAATCTATATAGGAAAAGTATGATAAGGATATTGATTCTTCCTAAAGGATGATCAATAGTAAATGGTTGAAGGCCCCTAGACTAGGTGTCACAAGGTGGCCTAAGAATCCTCATAGTAATTTCATAGAAGTGGTAAATGACCTTATTACTCTTCTCAATATAGTACATGGTTTACCTACTTCATTTACCTTTGAGGACTAGACGTTCTTTTACATCAAGATTATCTTAAAAGGGAAGCAACAAAACATTTGGGGTGAGGAAATCAACAATTCCTTCCATGAGTAATTGACCCAAGTTCTTACAATGCACAAGTTTTATATGACTTCATATTTCATCTATGTTGAAACATCAATAAGGAATTTTCTAGGTCTAGCCACTAAGGGAGACAGGAAGGTAACTCGGGTTTACAACTATTTCCTACAGATCACTCTCAAAGGGAGTGTCAATAAATTTAGAAGGGTAAACCATGCCCTATTTTCTCCACTCATGTGTGTCTTTGATCCATAACTGGAGAATAAAAGAATATTTGATGAAGCCTTGAAGATTGTCAAAAATATGGTTTCCTTTATCTTCAGTTTCTAACTTTTACTTATCAGAAAATTGGGTGTTTTGTTAGTTATCCATATATGCTTCCTCCTAATCCTAGAAATAATATAGTTTTAATGGAATTGTGTAGACAGATTATTGTGGTGCATAGTAAACAAATGGAATCCCATAAACTTGGATTCAAATTCCTATTAGCAATTGGAAGATACTCTATTCAGACTTCACACAAGCCCAAGGTTGTTGAATCATAAATGCAATAGCTAACATTAAAATTGTTCAAAAAAAGATATAATTTTGATTACATAGGTATAAAGGACCAAATCAAAATGGCTTTCTCTCATGTACATCAAATTGAAGATATATGGGTTGACATCAGGATGGAGCAAGAGATCAAGAGAATGAACTATTGCAGATTAACTCTAGATCAGATAAAGGAATTGGATCTTGCTGGTATCCCTAAAGACTTGGAGGATGATGAAAATATTTTGGATACCCCTTATGAAAGAAATAATATTGCAAGCTCACCTTTTGCTCCTATCCAATGCTCCTAGAAAGAGGTAATCTCGATTCGAGAGAGACTTGAACCCATTTTAGCTAACACTAATATTTGGTTAGAAGAAAGAGGAATATAGTTGAAACCTTTCTTCATTGAGTCAGAAGATGAGATACAAGGTCAAATAGGCAAGAGGTTTGAATTGAGGACCAAAACAAAAATGATGCTCCTATCTCCAACAGACCTTCAAATCTTAAGATCAATTTTATGGTTAGGGGTGGCAAGAAGAAGGGTGGGAAATATATAGAAGGACCATCCACTGAAACATAAGAGGATCCTATGTAGGAAGAGGGGAAAGTTGAGGAAGAAACATATGAGGAATCATAATTATGTCCTCATGAGAACATTCCCGAGGATCCTCATATTTCCTCTCCTTCAATTACCAATGTTGTGTCTACTCTCACTCCTCCTATGACCTCATCTATGTCTAGTGTTCTTGTTAATGTTCCTCCTTTAGTAACAAGTGTGTTTGCACCTGTTGTGTTGATTCATTCTATAAATTTTCCCCTATCTTATGGTTTTCGTTTAAAATCCCAAAACAAGGATTAGATAATGGGTCTAGTTCTCCTATGTATTTACCAAGTTTTTCCTCACCATCTTTTGACCTTACCTCACATTCTAATTTAGAGCAGTTCTTGAATGACTTTATGCAAGTGTCTAGTGCAGCTGAAATTCCAATGTTATTTTAATGGAAACTCCTCCCATCATGACCACCACCTTTTTGAATGTAGCTAGTATAGTACATAAAATCATTGCACATCTTGAAGAGAGTTCACCACTCATGCCTTAGTTGTCATCAAAAATGCCAAAGAGGAGGAAAAATTCATTCTCTCTAAATGATTTTGACTTTTTATGGCTTACATTTTCCAAGACAAGAAACAAGAAGAAAGTAAAAACTATTTCCAATATGTTGTTTGATAAATAGGGTAATAAGTATGCAGAGATAGCTCATCCTCCCTCTAACAAAACTTATGTATAAGTGGATATCATAGACTTCTCTATTACAAGAGTATAATTGGGAAAGGTAACTCATGAGATCATAAAGGAAAATGTTCAATCTACTCTAGATTATCTCATACAAAATTTTGATAAGTACAAGAAGATGAAGGATCACTATAAGACAAAGACATAACAATTGGTGGCCATGCTACAAAACATTACCCAACCTTCTGAATTAGTTGAACCTGAGGCAGTTGTAGTCAGTGTTGATAATCCCATTATCCAAAAGGTGGAAAAGGTGCATACTAGGGGAAAAGTGGTTAGTGAGTATCTTGATTGCATAGTTGCATTAGTAATAGAAATGCTAGGGTACACCATGGAGAATCTAGAAAAGTTGGAAGGCATAAAGTCAAAATTTGATGACACTACAAACACTTTCTCTCAAGAGAAAAATAATATGGAAAAAAAGTACAAGCTTGGATCAAAATGAGGAATCTCAAATTGGATACCCTGGAGGAGCTTGGGATCATCCCCAACCGAGATATGTATGTGGAAATTGAAGAGTCCTTGATTCACAAAGAGATTTTCCTTGCCAACTTACTCAACTATCTACAATTTACACGTGAACTTGGTGAAGAAAATGATTTTCAAATTATTAACAAAATTGAAGAAATTACATGTAATTTGTGAGATGATAGTCAAAAATTACTTGCCCCAGATAATGTTGTTCATTTGCTTGTGAACATGATAAATAAGGAATTTGAAGACCAAATATTTTTAGTGCCTCTAATGGATCAAATCTTTGATATTCAATTAACTTTGGAGAACCTAAAACAATACCTTGGGTGACATGAAAAATCCCACAACAATGTCAGAGATTCAATATCAAGAGCTTGTGGCATCATCAAACATACTTCAAGGCCAAATGAAATTGAAGTGAAAACAATATTCAAGAAGTATGTTGCATTCCTAATGAAGAATGTTGAAGAAGTTTGATCATGCCTTAGTTTAGATTTCATGTTTTTTTCATTTACAAGTTTTTGTAGTTAGTCAAAGACAATTTGAATGTCATTTGTCATTTATCGAATTGTAAATACATGTAACAACAATGAAGTCCTCCAATAATTTTGGACTCAAATGTTGAAGAAGTCAAAGTAGTTAGACTTTTCCTAGATTAGCTCTTTAGCTCTCATCTATAAGTATGTGAGAGCTCATTTGTAACTAGGACCTTTAATATTTAGCAATGAAGTGCTACCCAAATTGAGAATCAAATTTGAGACTTTGAGTTCAAATTGCAAGATCAATTCCAATTAATAAAGAAGGTGAATTTTGATTTCAAACTTTGTGTTGAATAAAAATTGTATGAGTAAGGATGCTCTTATGTCATTCTTATTGATTTATTTTTTGTTTATTAGATAAGTGGTTTTTCTTTATTACGATTGGAGGAATTTCAAGATAAGTTATATGAACTTTGTGTTATATCATTTACTTGAAATTGTGTGTGTTGAAAGAATTTCTTGGTGGAGAATTATCAAGACCTAGAGCTTCTAATTATTCACTTCGTGGATCGGTGGTATTATTAGTTGGCATAATTTATGCTCTAACTGGTGATATAGTTATTTTAAAATCTTTCTAGAGGATAATTTGAATACTTTGTGCTTGGGATTATTCACTTGGTGTGTGAATATTTTTGTGAAGTGAGTTGAAAGAATTTTGTTTCAACTTATGTTATTGTTTACTATAGAACTCTCATTAAGGCATAAAAAATTCTTTGTGTTTTTCTGTGTCTTCTGGTCACTTCTCACATATTTATACTAGTACTCTAATTATTCACACATTTAATCAAGAATATTGGTGATCATTGTTTACGTTAATATTAGAAGTGTAGAAGCATTATTGAATATTACTGTGAAACATTGTAAACATATTTTCTAAAAGAATAGAAAATAATGAATGTAACACACCCCCACATGGTTAAAGTTATTGTAAATACCTTTAGCTCGACATAGTTTACTTTTGTTTCAATAAACAGTAAGAAGGGAGCCTCTCCTTTCTGAGAGGAGAGAATTGTCTCATCATAACTGTGGCTGAAATCAATATTTCATAATCTATAAAGAGATTACAAAATATTCACCCAATAGTTTTTTGGTGACTCTAATAGGGATATGAGTACGCAATCAAATCCTCATTCTTTCCGTTGAAGTATACAAGTATTCTAGCATCTTATTGTAAAGTTTGTGAATATCTTTTATTATTGATTTTCATTTTTTTTCAACGACTACATTCTAACATACAGGAGATATACTCACAGTCAAAGAGCACAAGGTCAAGTTGATCCTTTCTTCAAGTTATTGCAACATCATAATATTATTCCTTCTCCATAATCAATGTCACCATTATAGCATATAGGAAGTTATCCTCCTCGAAGAATCATATCACAACTTCCAAGTGATGCTTCTTTCATCAATTGCACATTTTCCATCAACTAATCCTTCAGCAATCCACACAGATCAAAGTCTTCATCTTCCATTATCATTTTGTGAGTGATATAAATTGCACCTGCAAAAGTTGTGCCTTCCCTATTTCTAAAGAAAATTTTGTATGAAATCCCATGTGCAATGTACCTTGTTATTGGATCTTTGATCATTGAAATTACTAGGGCCCTCTGATCTCCTGTCTCTCTGGTTAGGGTTTTGACTTCCTTGTTTTGAATCGACTTATTTTTCATAATATCCCCAACATTGCATAGACCAGTTAAATTTCTAATCACATCCTTTGAAATAAGATAGGGTTTATCAAAGGTTAGAATGTCCTCATTCAATCTCTTTAGGATAAACCTGACCACTTCTGCATTGACAAAATAAGGAAACTCATTCCAAATGTCCAAACTTTTATGTTTCGCACATTCAAGCCACTCCAATTCACTGACTAGTAACAAATTTCTCACATCCCTAATCTTTCCACTGCTAAACTCATCCAAATTTACCATTCCTTTGATTTGCTTCATTTTTCTTTCTGTACGAAACAAGTTTTTCTACCGAGCACAAAATTCTAAATTCTATAAGCAACTGAAATACCTAATGAATTCACCGCCGAATTTTCTTTACTCCTTTGAAATTTCACTACAAAGGCTCTCCTTCTATTCTTCTTCAATGCAAGGTGACAAATGAGGGTTCCAAATACCCTTTTATACTTCGTGCACCTAACCTTTTTTTCGCATTAAATATTTTTCCCTAGGAGTTTCGGGTACTCTATTTTCTTAGACAGCGAAAGAAAAATTTGTCTATGGAACTTCTACTTCTCATGTTTCTGCATAAGCAATCACTAATCATTTGCAAACTTTAATCACAGCTATTGCCAATTTCTTGCATTTTGGTGCTAGCTACTGACATGGGGACAAAGGATTTTTCTTGAAAGACTCCCCCTAGGCCAATGGCCTGAGATCAATTTCTGAAGGAATTACCAAAAGAATATTTTGGTGTAGACTTATTCCCTTCATCAGAGTCACTCTTCCTTACCCATGTTTTCTTCATCTGATCTCTAATCACTTCCACAGTCACTTTCCCTTTTCCTTTTTCATCTTTCTATGATATTTTTCCCTTGTATACTGGACCTCTTCTATCCATGTTTTTGTTCCTGCAGAATCTTGCAATGTGACCAAATCTCTTGCAATTGTAACACATTAGATTTCTTTGTCTAGATCATTCATTCCATTGATTTCCCTTTGATCTGCACTAATTAGCAATATGCCCAAATTTTCCATAGGTATAGCCTTTAACATTCCTTACACTGATAGACATACTTTTGCATTCAATTGACTTATGACCAAACTTATTACAACTAAAACACTGACCAGGAAATGATGGACTACTTGAATTTATTTTACTTCTACACTGAGAAGCCATATGACCAAATTTATTACAAGCAAAGTAGTAACCATTAAAATTCTGAGCATTGGGTTGTCTTACCGGATACCTTTTTCCTTTTTTCATCTGATTTCTTTGTCTAGAATCCCTATGTTTAGATCCAAAGCTTTCTTCATTCTCATATCCAAGACCCCGCTTATCATTTGCATCCTTTTTTCCTTTAGTCAGCTCATCAAGCTTAGCAAAACTAGTCCTCAACTTCTCCTTGTACTCATTTTTAGTAGTGAGTTAATCTTTGAGAATAACTATATGTCTTTCAAGCTCTTGTTAATTATTTTTGGATTGTTGTATTTCATTCTCCAATTGAATAAATCCACTATTTACTCTGCTGCATTCTTCATATTTTTCTTTTAAAGACTAGGCCAAATTCTGCTCATTCTTCTTCCTTTCTTCAATCTCCTTAGTTAGCTTCATTTCCACAAATTTCGTCTCAAGCTTTAGAGTGCATTATTCCTAGCAAGTTTTTCACATTTTTTAGTTATTTATTTTGGGCTCTAATTCAGGTGAACATATTCCAAGCTTTAATTTTCTTTCTACTTCAGCTGATCACAAAGTTCCTTCCTCTTTTTTCTTAACTCATTGATTTTATCCTTCAATGATTGAATGAATTTCTTAGCATCCACAAGATTTTCTTTTAATTCCATGACTTTTTCTTTAGACTGATCAAGATCATGAAGTGCCACCATAAGCTGTTGTTGAAGACCACCAGAGTCCATTGCAATCCAAGATCCACCTCAAGGTGTTAAACTTCTACAAAGGAACTATGCTCTGATACCAATTTTTGGACTCAAGGAACACTGAGAGGGGGGGTGAATCAGTGTTCAGCAAAAATAAACTTTAAATCTAGATCTTAAACCATTAACAATATTTCAACAAAAGAGAAGTTTCAAGAACAAGAAGATAAATAGAACACCATAACACCAATATTTTTATGTGGAAACCCTATTAGGGGAAAAACCACAGTGGAGATTAGTCCACAATTATACTCTGTAAAAAGTATGAACAAAAGGGAATGCACATGCATTTAAGCACACTACCTAGAGCTCACTCCTTAAGAAGCACACTGCTTATAGGAAGGCTCACTACCTTACAAAATTTTTGAGTTAAAAAAAAAGGTTGAATTGAGAGGATAGCATCTCCAAATTCCTAGATTCAATTCCAATGAAGCTCAGTAGACGATCTTCAACCCTTCTAACTAATTATGTATTTATGTTTTGCTCTAGTCTACTCTTCTCTATTTTTCTTCCCTTTTGAAACTATGCATAGATCACTCAATCACCCTTCTAATACTCACACACACATCTATTATGCTCTTCACACACATTCACACAAAATTAATTACCGATCTCATATATATATCCTCTAACAAATATTTCATCGCTTCAAGTCGGCTTTAACAAAACATGAAATATCCTTCAATGGTTAGCTCAAATCACAAATTAAATTTAATGTGCACCCATCAAAGTTGGATAAGACATAGCTAGGACCCAAAAAAAAAAACCAACACAAGAAACAATTAAACAATTATTCCTTATACATTTGCGACATGCGACATTCACTAAGTTGGCCACAATGAGAAAATAAATAGAAAAACATCCTTTCGGATCTCCAAGCTTGTACACCGATTAATGCAACATCACAAATCTTGACAATGAGATAACATATATGCTTAAAAACATATCCTGGGGATCCACAACACAAAATGATGATCCGGTAAAGCATACCGATCGACTAACTAACCAGATACCCTATTCTTTCTACTTTCTACAGGTAGAACATTGTTCTCTACATTTCCTGCCGGTATGAGAAAATTATGATCTATGGACCAGAGTGATGACTTGGGTTTCCATCAATGAAAACACTAGAAGCCACATGCCATCAAACAATCCATATGCCAACAATCCTAGCATAAGACATCATAGAGGTCCTTTCAAGATTCACCAGCTTTGCAATGAAAATAGTTTATTGCTTGCATACCAAGATGGCACTCCATTTTTGCTACCACATAGAAAAAAGCATCTAAAGTACTTCACTCCATGTGGTGATAGATGGGTTTTTTAAATACTTGTACAATATTTGCATCAATTTCTTTTTGAAACTTGTTGTGTCTTTGTGTTTTTTCAACTGACTCTACACCCAATGGATGGATGAAGGAACTTAGAGACTAGAATTATTCTCCCTTCGATTGTTTATGGTAGAGCTTCTAAAATTCTAAAAATTTTGAGTTGGTTCCTTGCCTTGTGATGATATGTCACCTCTTTTCCTTAGGGTAGGGTTTAGGGTTTTATTTCAAAATTCCTCATTTCAAATTTTATAAGTCTTAAACCTTGGGCATTCTATTTCTTCACTAACTTGTTACACCCAGTTACCAATTACCTAATTTATCATTGGATCCATGAGAATCATTGTTATTACCTACCCTTTGGCCTAGGTCTATCAGTTACCAAATACATTAACATCACTTTAATATTTATTATGTTTGGTCAAAATATTTCATGTTAAGAATGACTTAAGTCTTAATTCATTAATTCCCAAGGATCTAAGTCATGTCGACCTAGTCTGGTCCCCTTCATCAAAACTAACATTTGTGCATGTATAGATTTTCCAACTGTTCAATTGGGGGATTTAATCCTTGAGCCACTCCCCACCAGCCCTACAGGAATAAAATAATAGTTTCCAAAAAGTAGCGGGGTCAGCAAGCTACTAACATGTGTTCCACTGCAGGTGTGGGGCTCGGTCTCCAATATCAAGCTCAATGCTTTAAGTATTTCAAATCAATGACCATGATGCAATGTTGAGATTAGATCTCAGTTGTTCCTTGCTCACCCCGCGGGACTAAAATAATATTTTCCAAAAATAAATGGGGTCAATGAGTGAATGACACATGGATATTTTCGTCCACTTGCAAGAGGATGGTGGAGCCCACTGAATGAATGAGTTAGCATCTATCCAACATAATTTCATTGGCTAAAGGATGAGTAAATGATGGTGATGAAGATTCAAACTTTGTTGACTCGACTTGAGTCATCCAATGTGCCATTTCACAAGGAGATCGATGATTGATATTCAAAATCAAGATATAGACATGAGAGTCACTCTTCCTTGCATGAGTGAGTAGTAATGGCAGAAGACACATGAAGGGTTAACCAAATCCAAGCTTGAGACATGTGAATTATTTCTTTTCTGTAATAATTGATGATGATAAACAAATTTTAAAGCATCTAGGAGATTAACGGTCGTGATTCAAAATCTAGTGGCTAATTGTTTGCTCACTTGTGTTGGCCTTCTTTTAGCATTAATGGTCGACATGCTCAAATTGCTTGATAAATGGGAGTTGGAAGTCATATTTTCTACACAATTACAATTAGAAGTTGAAAAATTAGGCTTAAGTCCAAGATGAAGATGATGTGACTGACTGTGTCAAGGAATTGCAAGGGCGGTATGTTATTCTCTCTTGGGTAAGTTGATGTCTACATTCTTATAGGTTGAATGATTATCAATTGGTGAAACTATCATAGGTTCTTTAAGTTTGATACCTAGGGTTTGCATGGGAATTCTTGCTAGAATTTCACATAAGTTGATAATGTTTGCACGTTGTTGGGGTTGTCTTTGTCCTACAAAGTTTGTGAAGTTTCTTTACTAAGGATGATTTAAAACCCAATGTATTCACCTCCCCAATCAGAAGGGCAAGGAGACTCAGTTTGCTTGAGTCCCATAATGATATCCCTGAAAAAGAACAAAGCGTGCCTAGATTTCTTATAACTCCAAAAGGAAAGAGGAGTGCCTATGGTAAGAAATATGTGTAGGATGGTGTCAAGAGAGCTTATCATCTGAGGAGTAGGATTTTTTTGGGAGAGTCATCCAAGTTTAAAGAGGAGTTGGTGAAATCTATGAGGGATGAAAAAAGAAAGAATAAGTATTACTAGGATTACATGGGATGACATAACTCACCCATTGAAATTTCGCATAGTCCTTCGGGAAAAGAGGTTGAAACTGATTCAGGATACTGCCAATACCTTCTCACCATGGCTAATCTAATGGAATCTGATGAGGATGAAGTGGTGTTTTCTCTGGTTTCTAGAAGGACACAGAGTGGGAATGCGTACTTTGGTACTGACTAAGTAGGATAGCATCTTGGTTCTGGTTTTTTTTTATGATAACATTGCCTTGGTGGAATTTTCATCCTTCTTAGCATATGTTTGGTTTTTTCCTTAGTGCAAACTTGGAGGCCTTTTGGCTAGTATGATAGAGAATATTTCTGCTCGATGTGGACATGGAGTTTGTAGGTTGTTGCAATGACTAATGATGTAATTTTGTGGCTTGGTTGATCTTCTTTGATGAAGCATGTGAAATTTTATTTTTTTCTTTCCCCTATTTCACAAATGATTACATGTAATTGTTTGGGGAATATCTCAAATTCAAGTGAAATTATCTTTCAAATGCAAATAAAATTTAATTATAATTTATCATATTTCTTGTTGCTCCGTTATTCTATAAAATGGATTTCAAGGCTGGTTACAAGGGATTTTTGTTTGAGTTTTAAGTCTCAAAATGGTCTAATTGGAAAAAACTAAGATCATGAAGGAGCAGATTGTAAATAAATGAACTAATGAATATATTAGGAAGGATTCTAAGGTATGATTTATGATGTAATGATATTAAAATAGTTTTATAGTAGTATTAGTTATAGAAGAAAGTTTCAGTTCTAAAGCATATGCTCTCCTATGTAATTTTCTTCTAGATTATGAATGAAATGGTTAATGATCTTTTATTTATCTTTAATTGTTTTAATTGAACGATTGAGTTTATTTCTGCTTTAATTCAAAGAATTGATTAAATGCTAAAATAAGGTCATAGGTTTGTGATGAAAGAGCATAGAATTGATAAGTAGTTGTGTTTTAGGCACAATGAGTTGAATATTGCAAAGTAGTATATCAATAGTCCACCAATTACTAAGTTAAATTGCTAAGGTTTTACTAGTTATTACAAATGTGACTCTATTATCCTAAGATGAGGCACTAGTATTTTCATTAGGTTATCCTAAAGATAAATGAGTTAGTCATGCCCCTGACCAAGGGCTTGGAATGAGAATGAAAATCATTTAAAACACCTTCAATTATAATGTACCAATCTGAAGTATCATTCCATTCCTTGCAATGGATATTATTTTGTTTAAAGGTCAGCCAAATCTTTGATGAATGCTATCTACTTGCAGTTTATAAGAATTTATATGTATTTGGATGTGTTCTTGATTAAAAAAATATCATGTGGACATGTCAAGGATTACCCTCCTTGGTTTCACAGAGCCGTAAGAGTAGAAGTAAGGGCCTAAAAACCCTTACTTGTTTGTTGGCCAATCCTTACCCTTGCTAAGTATTGGGTTTTGGCATATCCATAGCTAAGTGGTAAGATTAAGTTTGGTTCTCTTTAAAAATCATGAAAAGATTGGTGACTCCACTAGGGAGAACTTTGAATCTCTAGTTGCAGACTGTCATCTCATAGAGTAAAGTATTTGGTGAATCTGAACATCTGGTTCAAATGTTAAGCATTTCTTGGACCTGGAAGAGGTTTTGTTGCAACAAAGTTCAAATAATTTGTATGTGACTCCGTTGTTGGAGAAGACCCAGAATGAGTTTTATCTTTGAAAGAGCTTCATGTTGCTTGAATTTCAGTCCTCTGTGAAGAGAGGTGGAAACTATGTCTAAAGAACCTGATTAAGATATGAAGAAAAGTTTTAGATCTACAAAAATTTCTATTAAAGAAGAAATTTTA